>NDFF03000197.1:0-126138 GCA_002150815.3 Grammothele lineata | reverse complement strand
TAAGTAAGCATAGTAAGCATAGATGTAAACAAGTGTACTTACTCCTCAGTATGGGAGCGAAGACTGAGGAGCAGTGCGTAGGGGAAAGTCCTCCCTATATACACGAGCAGGAGTAGCCTACGTAAGTAAGTGATAGACAGGATGTCCGCATGTGAACTAATACAAATACAAGGATGTACATCACCCCTGGTCACCATTATCTGTTACAATACATGGACCTTTGTCCTGTTGAATTTTCAGGTAGGCCTAACTGTTTTAACAGAGGGCTGTTTACGAAAGCCTGGCTCTCTGTAACAAGGAAGCCTACAGATCGTAACAGAATGTATAACAGACTGTTATAAAAACCCTGTCAATCTGTTTTAAAGTGAATTGCTGTAACGAAAGGCCTAAAAATCTGTTCAAATACAGAAAACCCTGTTGATGATTGTCTGGAATACTGTCAAAGAAGTCAGAGCCCGTTAACGAAGGTCTGCAATGATGTAAAGTGTTTTGAAGCTTGTTAACGAATGACTGGCAATCTGTTAAGGAGCCTAGGGGGCTGTTAACGAGTGACTAGCAATCTGTCAAGGAGCCTAGGGGGCTGTTAACAACTGTCTAACAAGCTGTAAACATCCTTAGAAGCCTGTTATTCGATTGTCTGGGATACTGTGAGGATCTGTAGATCATCAGGGGCTTATCAGGGCGCTTTTTTGGACCATCCCAATCGCAGTACTGGTAGCATAACACCATCAATGGGGTAATACTGATTAGCCCTGTGCTCCTCAATACTGCAAACTGATAGGGATTGAAAGTAGGTGCATTTTGGTTAGGTATTAATGAGGTTTTCTAACGGACACCTTGTACGGTTATAAATTAGGTGGCTATGCATGCAGGGATAGCGCTGATGCTACCCTAGGTAGTAGAAATGGTACCCTTGATAGGGCTATAATAGGGGATCCTCTGCTCCGATTTTGGCCGCCTAGGTACCGTTAGAAAGGTCTATACTAGGGCTTTCTGGCGCATATTTTAGCATGGTGATACATGCAGTATTGGCGGAGATATGAGGGAAATGGTATTTGCAGGAAAAGCGCCACCTTCCTTGCTCAATATTGTGGGAATGGTTGGTCATATCAACGAGCCCTTGATGGATTCACGCTCTGTTAGTCTGTCGCTTTCCAACGAGCCCTCATACACCCTTATCGGTCAACATTTCACCACCCTCACCTCCTCCCCAGGGCCTTATCTATTGCCTTCCCCAGCCAGATCCAGTGCAGATATCGCCAAGCGGTTTATTGCAGCTTGTAGAACATGCCTAACCGTCTTGATTCCAAGTGAATTGCATTCACCAGCCCCTTGTACATGCCAGCAGACGCTTAGTACCATGCAGCTCCCTCTACTCATGTTTGGCCCAGATTATAAAAATGGCTGCAGATGCGATCAAACGGTCTGTTGTAGTGTTTTAGTATAGTTTGAGGCTACATCCTCCCCAACTTGCATCCTTATTGGACTTCTAAATCATCTGTGGCACCCTTATCAGTTTTCAGTATTCCATCCCTGATTACCGCCCTTCTTGATGAAATTGATCCTTGTGAGTTTCAGATAAGGAAGAGGATACATATCCCAACCCAACACAAAAAGAATCTCACAAATTGGTTGAGAAATGGTGAAGGGGCATGTGGTACACCTCCGAAGGTAGGTATGTGCATAGCATAGCTCAAGCAAGTGTGCATGCCCACACTGCACAGCATAGCATCCTGATGCACCTACCACTGTTTTGCCCACAACTTGTTCAAATCTTCGCCAAATCAGATGGTTCTTTTTGCGTTGGACTCACACTGACTCCTACTATGCATGGTTGTAGTTAGAGAAGCTGATCATAACTGGATGGGTGGGTAATTGGCTGTAAACAGGTGATAAGCCACAAAGGACTGATAAGGGTCTGGAATGTGATCCGTGTGGCTGATAACAGTTATGAAAGTTGGAGAAGCTTTCGAAGCATATACCTGACGTTGTCTGATAGTGAGTTCAGTACCATGTAAAGGAAAAGCAGTGATTAGAAGCGAATTACAGCTCCAAAGCAGTGCCTGTATGTTACAAATAGCTCCACAGTTAGAGGTTGTACATATACAATTACCTCAGAATCAGGACTACTGGACATCGTCTATGGGCTGCAACAAACCGCTTGGCGATATCTGCACTGGATCTGGCTGGGGAAGGCAATAGATAAGGCCCTGGGGAGGAGGTGAGGGTGGTGAAATGTTGACCGATAAGGGTGTATGAGGGCTCGTTGGAAAGCGACAGACTAACAGAGCGTGAATCCATCAAGGGCTCGTTGATATGACCAACCATTCCCACAATATTGAGCAAGGAAGGTGGCGCTTTTCCTGCAAATACCATTTCCCTCATATCTCCGCCAATACTGCATGTATCACCATGCTAAAATATGCGCCAGAAAGCCCTAGTATAGACCTTTCTAACGGTACCTAGGCGGCCAAAATCGGAGCAGAGGATCCCCTATTATAGCCCTATCAAGGGTACCATTTCTACTACCTAGGGTAGCATCAGCGCTATCCCTGCATGCATAGCCACCTAATTATACCGTACAAGGTGTCGTTAGAAAACCCTCATTAATACCTACCAAATGCACCTACTTTCATCCCTATCAGTGCAGTATTGAGGAAGCTACAGGGCTATCAGTATTACCCCCCATTGATGGCTGATATGCTACCTACCCGATTGGGATGGTCAAAAAAGCGCCCTGATAAGCCCCTGATGATCTACAGATCATCACAGTATCCCAGACAATCAATAACAGGCTTCTAAGGATGTTTACAGCTTGTTAGACAGTTGTTAACAGCCCCCTAGGCTCCTTGACAGATTGCTAGTCACTCGTTAACAGCCCCCTAGGCTCCTTAACAGATTGCCAGTCATTCGTTAACAAGCTTCAAAACACTTTACATCATTGCAGACCTTCGTTAACGGGCTCTGACTTCTTTGACAGTATTCCAGACAATCATCAACAGGGTTTTCTGTATTTGAACAGATTTTTAGGCCTTTCGTTACAGCAATTCACTTTAAAACAGATTGACAGGGTTTTTATAACAGTCTGTTATACATTCTGTTACGATCTGTAGGCTTCCTTGTTACAGAGAGCCAGGCTTTCGTAAACAGCCCTTTATTAAAACAGTTAGGCCTACCTGAAAATTCGACAGGACAAAGGTCCATGTATTGTAACAGATAATGGTGACCAGGGGTGTGTACATATCTGGAACAAAGGAACAGGTCACAAGTACAGCTACACACAGCCAAAGAATCACAGAAGTGTCGTAGAACACACAGGAATACACAGAACAGTGATAGAAGACAAGAGACCATGCGGTATCGAAAGATAGAAGTATTGTACAGCAATCCAGTGTCCGTGACTACGTAATAGTCCTAAATACGGTAAGTTCAACAGCTGAGCATGTAATAAGGAGAAGGAGGAGGACAGGAGACTTGAATAACAATGAAAGCTATAGGAGGAAGAGCGAGAGCGACAGGCGAAAGGCGACTCATTTATCTTCACTGGTGGTTTCTCTGGGGAAACTGCTCAGGAGCTCTGGGACATCATAGCTTTACTCAAGCTGCAGGTAGACCCAAAGGCAACAAAGGACACAATGAAGATGGTCATTCTCAAACATTTCGATGAAAACCCCTCTCTCCGGAAAGATCTCCGTTACTGTGGGCTATTTGCCCAAAGCTGTGCTGCTGCTAGAAAGTGATCAGCACCTTTAGGCCCCTCTGACGAGAATATCAAGCCACCATCTACATGTTGTCGGCTGGTGCTTCCTGACTCTATATAGGACTCCTTTTTGATGTTTTGCTGCCACTGCAAGGCTCTTCTTATGTTAGAACAAGCAGGCAGGTTGTCAAGTGTGCAGTTGTTCCGGGGTAGTAGGGAGCCTCAGTGCATGGCCGCGGGTTTGCCAGTATTACCATTCAGGTTGGCTGCCCAGATAGCTGTGTTTACCATTCAGATTTCTTTGTGCGAATCTACCTAGCTTACTGGTACCCACATTCATGCGAAAGAATTATTTCTTCGGTGCTCTCATTCACGTGAATGTGCACCTCGGGAAAGTACCTAGTAAAATACCACGAGATACATTCAGTTACAGTTTCTATGATGTTAATGCTTGTAGTATGGATACTGATGCCCAAGTAAATGATTCTACCCCTTCGGAGAGGTTCTTCGCCATACCCATTTATGTGAATTGCTAGGCTGCCTGAGGCTACTACTGGTGTGAATATTTCAATGCTATGGCACCACCATTTGCATGAATTATTAAGTTTGCCTAGCTCCCCATTCATGTAAATAATTCAGTTTGCCTGACCTCTCATTGATGTGAATTATTCAGTTTGCCTAGCTTCTCATTGGTGCAAATAATGCAGTTTGCCTATAAGCCTGTTCATATAAATTTGTTGAATCATTACTACTCTTATTGAGACAAATGGTATAGTACCTCAGCAACTTTTCATTAAAAATCACCTCCCAGAAATGAACTTCCCCGAGTAATGATCTCCCTGAGCAGTTTAAAGCTGTAGTTTATATGGCACAGGGATACTGGTTAAGTATAAAGGGTGTACTTTAAGCTTTAAGATAATCAAATTGAAAAGTGACCTCTCTAAAATGTTGAATAGCATGAGTGCACTTAGAAAAGTGATACAGTTTATATAGCAAATGACTTTTCTAATAATGAATTTTCCACAAATCGACCTATCTAAAGCAACCTCGCTAAACAGTGACCTACTTGAAGGGCAACCTCCCCAAAAAATGTCCTTTAAACAACCTCCCTGAAAATTTTAAATGATATAAGTGTGTTTAGAAAAGCAATACACTTCAAAAGGTTCTGTGGTGATCAACCTCTCTGAAAATAACTTCCCCAAAACTCAACCTTTTTAAAATGACCTCACCAAAAAGCAACTTCCCCGAAGTCAACCTCCCTGAAAATTTTTTGACACAAGTATGCTTTAAGAAGTGATACATTTCAATCACTCTACTATGTACCATTTAATCATCCCCTCATCTCTTCTTTAAGCTTATAGTAAAAGGAGCTAAAAGGCCTAAAAGGTATATCTGAATAGGACATGAGCCTGCATCAAATTTAAAATAGCTTGTGCAATTTTAATGTCCCCTGCACACAGCTGGATGCATTACAAAGGTGTGTTCAAGAGCTTTAAAATGAAATCCCTTACATCCAAATCCGTCCATGTGTTCCCAAGATGGTTTTTGTGCTCTTTTGGAATAACACCAGAGAAGTAAGCATATCTCCAGCAACTGTGAACAGATTCTGTCCATCTTTTTTGTGTTTTGTAAACATTTGTAAGTACTATCAAGGGGTATATAACCGAAGATTTATATTTTTGATTTGCACCTCCAAGACAGGATATAATCCTTTTTAGTCTCACTATACAAAGGAGGTTTTTTTAATTATTGTCTGTCTCTCTTCATTCTTTTTGTTGAGTTTTGGGGAAGTTATTTTCAGAGAGGTTGATCACCACAGAACCTTTTGAAGTGTATTGCTTTTCTAAACACACTTATATCATTTAAAATTTTCAGGGAGGTTGTTTAAAGGACATTTTTTGGGGAGGTTGCCCTTCAAGTAGGTCACTGTTTAGCGAGGTTGCTTTAAATAGGTCAATTTGTGGAAAATTCATTATTAGAAAAGTCATTTGCTATATAAACTGTATCACTTTTCTAAGTGCACTCATGCCATTCAACATTTTAGAGAGGTCGATACTATTCGTGTGAACGGTAGCCCCGTAAAGCTGAGATATTTGTGCAAATAGTAACTCTGTAAAACTGAGATATTAGTGTGAATGGTAGTTTCATGAAGCGAAGCTATTCACTCGAATGGAAGTAGCGTGAAGCTGAATGGTTCACACAAACAGCATTACTGTAAAGCTCAACTATTGATGTGAATGGAATGACCATGAAACTCAGTCATTTGCATAAATGGATGCAGGATGGAACCAAGTTATGTGAGTATATGGTGTAGCCCCCCTTGTTATACTTTGCAAGTGTGAAAGGAGTGTTGAAATGGAAGCTGGTTTAGTATATTATGGTTTGCTGTGCAAGTTTATTGAGAGTCTCGGTTAACAGTTGACTAAACCGTGTAATCTATGAAGTTTTTTAATGGATAGAATGGATATAAAGATTATTAATTTTAAGCAAATTACAATCATTAAGTTTGGGTTAGGTAAAGGTAGAAGATTTCACAACTTTTGATTTCACATCATACATGCAATCTGTAGACTTCTCCGAAATACTCAACAGTGCATAGAAGAAACCTCTTTCTATTGGGGATTCTCATTTTGAAGCAGAGTTATTTATATAAGACATTAGAATATATCTTAAGGCAAACAAGAAGGTGGCTCTAAGGACTGCCCAACTATGCTGTATTCAGCAAATGTCTAAGAATGTTTACTAGCAGCCATGTTTAGAAGAAGGAATTTGCCTGAGGACCCCTCTGAAGGTAATATATAATTTACCCGAGTAGCCCCCACTAGCCACATTGAAGGGTAGAATTTGCCCGAGTGACCTCCTACTAGCCACATGGAAGGGTAAGACTTGCCCGAGTATCCCCCCCCCCCACCTATATGAAATAGTAAAACTTGCCCGAAGGGCTTTTTACTAACCGTATTCAATAATAGAACTTGCCCGAGTGGCCTACAACTAGCCACATTGAAGGGTGAGACTTGCCCGAGTAGCCTTCCACCCATTATATTGAATAGTAGGACTTGCCCGAATGGGCCCCCATCAACCATACTGAATAGTAGGATTTGCCCAAGTAGACCCCCACTAGTCATATTGAAGGGCAGGATTTGCCTGAGCAGGCCTCCCTACCAGCTATATGAGTTAGCACAATTTGCCCGAGCAGCCCCTAACTGGCCACATTGAAGGGTAAGACTTACCCAAGTACCCCCCCCCCACCTATATTGAATAGTCAGACTTGCCCGAGTACCCTCCTGCCCACTATATTCAATAATAGAACTTGCCCAAGTAGCCTCCAACTAGCCACATTAAAGGGTAAGATTTGCTCGAGTAGCCTCCTACCAATCACATTGAATAGCAAAACTTGCCCGAGTAGCCTTCCATCAGCTATATTGAAGGGCAAAATATGTCCGAGGTGTCTCTACAGGCATAATTCGCCTGAACGGAAGCTTAGTGAACCACATCTAGTTCACCCGAATAGGGCCCCCATTACTATCAAAATACTCTCCCTACAATATCTCCCCGGAATGCCCTTAGGTAAGCCATCCCCTACCCCCCCGAGCACATTCAAGCGAATGGAAGCCTTGACTAGCCAAATGTGTTCACTCAGATGGTGCTACTGGAAAATACAATATATTTGCGCGAAGAAATCTGAATGGGAAACTAGGCTATCTGGGCAGCCAACATGAATGCTAGTACTGGGGTACCTAATGGCCAGTGAGTGGGAGCCTACATTACAAACGCACAGTGAACTCAATAGCACGCTCGTAAGCTAAATATATGACTCTTATCGCACCGGTGAGCGTGAGGGCTTAGATCCCGCTGACTTCACTGACCCGTATTGTGCCCTTTGTACCCGTTTCAGTGGGCCTCACCCACCTCAACCTTGATGCCCAAACCCAAAATCTGACATCTTGCGCCAACACCGCTGCAAGTTGAGCAGCTTCAGTACTGATTGTGCATCTGTATTGGGTGCCTACCGCATCAGGAAAGGCCCATTGGTCTTCCAATGTCTTTGAGTGCTCTTCACAGGGCAGCGTCAAATTCTTGTCAAGACTGCCCTTGATCTTGGCTAAGACCAGCTAAGACCATAAGTAAAGACTTGAATAAAGACTTTAGAGCACAGAGACTAAATGGCTCATATACTATACTGATCAGACCATAGCGGCGGGGGGTCTAGGGCATTACGCCCTACTTACAATCTGGTGGTGCAGTGGCACCGAATGTTATGCATTACGGGCGCCATTCGGCGCCCAAAACTTTGCTATATACAGCAATTTAGCACCCCATTTTGGCCTTCTTTGGCCTCCTTAGAGGGCACATCGCGCTGCCGGAGGCGGTGGGCCCGCCTGTTACGTGTTACAGAGGGTGAATACAGGCAGTTCAGAGGCCTCCGTTACGCATTACACACCAGTATGGTCTGATCAGTACAGGATCAAGACTCATTATAAAGCTAGGTAAATGCATTAAAAGCTGCACAAAGGGGTTAAGGTATTTACAAGACAATTTAGGGTATCTGTGAGACTGCCTTCATTGACTCAAGACATAGACAAGACATACCTATTTTACTGTAGGACATATTGCATTACTAAGACACTTTTTTGTGGTCTTAACTGGTCTTAGCCAAGACCAAGGGCAGTCTTGACAAGAATTTGACGCTGCCCTGTGAAGACCACTCAAAGACATCAGAAGACAGATGGGCCTTTTCTGATGCATCCGTTCCTCCCCAAAAAATTCACAACTGCTCCTCATACGATACAGACTCGATATCAAAAAATATTGCGGCCTCAAATTGATGGTGGGGCGCACACGGGCTTCCGGCGCTAAAATCTTGCACTTCTGGTCAACTGTTAGTATCAATTAGCGCCGGAGTCGTCGCGCGGTGCGCGGACTTGGCACGGCGCGCGCGGCGCCTGAAAATAAATGTCTAAAGGTGGACGCCATACTCGCCCACCTCAACTTCAACGCCCAAACCCGAAATCCGACAACATCATACAGGTGGGTACGAGACCACCTACGCAGTGCAATCGCATTGACTGGCTGGCTTGATTGAATGATGGTCGTGAACGCGCGAATGCTGCGCTGCTAGTAACTGAGGACGCCCGCGGAGAGCGCCGAGGAGACCGGCGCTCATCGATGTGAGAAGAGGGCTGACCTCCAAACACTCCATCATCCACCATCTCTTCCTCCTATCACGTCTCTTTCTTATCCTAGCCGTCAGCACCATGCAGCGTCACTCCTTCACGGCACTCAATTCAACGTTCGTTGTCGACTCCGAGTACCAGTTTGTGAAGGAATTGGGCCAAGGCGCGTACGGCTGCGTCGTCGCCGCAAAACATCGCCGGTCTGGCGAGGGTTGTGCCATTAAGAAGATCACTAATATCAACACCAAAGTATGCAGTCCTCTTTCATTTTGAATTCAGTCTCGATTCTCATATATGGCGCAGAGAATTCTTACCAAACGATGCTTGCGCGAGATCAAGTACGTCTCCTAATCCTCGACTTTCCCCATCCCTCCTCAAGAATCTCTCCAGACTTCTCCACCACTTCCGAGGTCATAAGAATGTATGTGCATTTACTCTCCGCCAATGAAGTTATCTCCGCTGAATGTACTTAGATAACTTGTCTCTACGACATGGACATTGTCTTCCACTCCGACGGCAACTTCGACGAAGTGTATCTCTACGTATGTGTTCTCAAATCTTCGTATTAAGTAGCCCCGCATTGAAAGCGTCCCTAGGAAGAGCTCATGGAAGCAGATTTGCATGCCATCATCCGCTCACAACAGCCCCTCTCGGACGCCCACTTTCAATCCTTCATCTACCAGACCCTCTGCGGTCTCAAATATATCCATTCTGCAAACGTTCTCCATCGTGATCTCAAACCGGGGAACTTGCTTGTTAACGCCGATTGTGAACTCAAAATATGTGATTTCGGGCTCGCTCGTGGATACAGCCCCGGTGGGAGCAACAACAACGCACGCGGTGCTGCCAATCAGGGTTTTATGACCGAATATGTTGCTACCCGCTGGTACCGTGCACCAGAGATCATGCTGAGCTTTGCTAATTACGTGAGGACGCCATCATCGCTTATCGTGTATACCTGCTCATTCTATTCCCTCTAATCGCAGGGTCCAGCCATCGATGTCTGGTCTGTCGGCTGTATCCTCGCGGAACTCCTCGCAGGAAAGCCCATCTTCAAAGGGAGAGAGTGAGTGCTTTGCTTCCGATTACGTCTTTCAACGCTCAATTGTTGTCAGCTACGTCGATCAACTCAACCAAATTTTGCATTACCTTGGCACCCCCTCGGAAGACACGCTCCGTCGTGTTGGGTCTCCTCGAGTAAGTAGACGTTCAGCGAGCTGCACGACGTATGAACTCATGTGTTCCGGTAGGCTCAGGACTACATTCGTTCTCTTCCCATTAGGCCTCGAGTCCCGTTCGCTACCCTCTTTCCCCGCGCCAACCCACTTGCTATCGATCTACTTTCCCAGTTGCTTCATTTTGATCCAGCGAAACGTATCACTTGCGAGCAAGCCTTGAACCACCCCTACCTTGCCGTCTGGCACGATCCTGCCGACGAGCCGGTATGCGCTTCGGTCAGTACATTGGTGTATATTATTCATATGAGTTGTTGCTCATATGCAGGACAGTCATTCGACTTTGGATTCGAGGAGGAGGACTCGATCGAGGGCATGAAACGGCTGATTGTGGAGGAAGTCCATGCCTTCCGTGCCGAGGTCCGCGCACAAGCCCGTGCGGCTGGTCAGATTCGCCGGCAAGAGAGGTCAGTTTACAACGAATTGAGGATTTCTTCAAAATTTTCATTGTCCTACTCCAGTCTCCCCATGCCAACTCGGGACGAGATTCTAAACTCCCCCGTCGCCGATCAAGCTCCTGCGAATGGCGCCACATCCCACTACACTGGTGCCGCGGGCGAAGCTCGCCCCGGTAGCCCGATTCTCGACGACCCTAGCGCGGAGCTGGAGCGTGAACTCGCCAGTACCCATATTGCCCGGCGATAGGTTAGGTCAAGGAATGGAGCGGATACGATATGGAAGGTGGGCGGACGTGTATTGAGATCTCAGCTGTACCGATGTATCGTTATGTCGAAGATATTGTTGTAGTTTGCGTGTAGAGATGTATCTCGGAATCTAATTTATTGTTGTTGAGGCGGTATGAGAGCCTCGTAGCGCGTGAGAATGATACCGACGTGCGCCATCGACGCGTCGGTGGCTGAGTTTTGGTTCCCGTCTTGGAGCTGTGCCGTGCTCGCCCATTGGTATCAATCGACATACTCCAAGGGCTCACTCCAGACCATGAGTGAAACTCCTCAAACATCTATCTCAAATCCTCGTCATCTTGGGAACTTACCCGACATTCTCACCGCCCTTGCCAAACTCCAATCGCGCGAGGCTGAGCTCACGAATTCTTTGTCGGATCTGCTCTCGTCATTCGAACCTATCGCCGCATCCCTATCTGGTCTCAAGTCTCTGGGTCCCCAGCTCGATGTCCTAACCGTGGAAACTCAGTTACTCGATCAGACAGTCTCTCTGACAGCTAGAACTGCTCAAGATGTTGGAGGACGTGTGCGATCCCTGGACGAAGAGATGAAGAGAGTTCGGGAGGCTTCAGAGCGAGTGGGCCAGATCATTGAGCTCAAGGTACGTGATATACCGCCCCTCAATCCGTTTTTTCCTCGCGACGCATATCCGCGACCGACATCCTCTTGAAGTCATCTTTGGCAGCGCTGCACAGTTCGATCAAACAACAGGATTGGGAATCGGCTACCCGTCACTGCGCGCGAGCCATGGCCTTGCCTCTGGAGGTAATCTCAGGGACATTTGCTGAAACAGCTGTAGTATGTCCGAACATCACATCTCTCCCAGAGCCCTCTCTGACGATGCGCACCGTAGCCTACTACGGAGAGTCATCTTCCACCTGCGCAAACTTTGCAAGCGGCGCGTGAACAACTTCTTGCTGTGTTCAAACGCGAGTTTGAGAAAGCGTCGGCGGCGCGAGACGCGGCTGCCACAAGCCGCTTCTTCAAGCTGTTCCCCGCAATTGGATGGGAAACAGAAGGCCTACAGGCGTACGCGTCCTTTGTAGTCGAACTGGTCAAAGTGCGCGCGCCCGCATCTGCGAAGAGTATGTCTTTTACTTTCTCCAATCTTCACCCATACGACCCTCACACAAATAGCGTCATCGCCATTGTACTACATCACGGCGTTGACGGCCCTCTTTGAGAGTATTGCCCTCATTGTGGACCAACACCAGCCGGTAGTGGAGAAGTACTATGGCTCTGGAAAAATGAGTTCCGTTCTTGAGCGGCTTCTCCGGGAATCCGACCGCGTTGTGAAAGACCTCCTCGAAGGATGGGAAGAAGAACGGTCCATGAAACGCAAGGTCATTGTATCTGCAACCTTAGAACATGTTTCGTGGTGCTCACTTTCGGAGACAGTTGGCTGACATCTCCACACCTCCACCCACGGCCGGCATCCAAAGGTCAGTGTCCACCGCAGCGGATGAAGAAGATCTAGTAGACCCGCGCGAGGTGGACAAGGTAGTCTCTGAGGCCGCAGGAATGAGCAGTCGATGGGGTTTGTTCCGTAAGTTCATGCATGATAGACTTAAGGTCAATGTCATCGCCCCTGCTTCGGCAATTTCGTTTACCCATGGGATCAGGAGGATTCGGACTCGGATGACGACAAAGAAGGTATTCCACCATCCAACCCTCGACAGACTGTCCTCCAATCGCCACCGAGAGACAGCGCAGACTATCGCTTAGACGATGAATTGCAAGTGGTCGACACTTCGGAGTCCCAGGAAGCCATTGAACATATGCTTTCGACATATTACACGCCCATGGAAGTGTGGTACGCTCGATCAGTTATAGATAAGGTAGCTGCCTTCCTTCAATTAGCGAGATGTACCCTTACCTCTATCCTCCGAGGCACACCGTTTGTCGATGCAAGACATGTCTCAAACTCAGGTGTTTACAACAACACCGGATGACGCGTTCTACATCCTGAAAGTAGTCTTGTCTAGAATGCTCACTACTGCTTCACTGGCCACTGTTGAGCGCACCTCGGAGTTGCTGCGAGATGTTATGGACAAAGACTACGCGCGCGTCATCAAGAATAAATTGGACAGCGTTTACAAAGGCAGCGCCAACGGGCAGGGCAATCGGGGGGTAAACACAGAGAGAGAAAACCGGCAAGCCTTCATTGTGAGCACGGCGACTATGGCATGGTGAACCGTCTAACTCTGTTGGTAGATTCTATTGAACGACCTCGACATATCATCTTCACACATGGAGCGCCTGATCAAAGACTTACTACAATCAAACCTCATTCCTCAGCACTTCTTGGCCTCGGAGGTGGAAGGTGTGAAGAAGAGCGTGAATTTGTTTATGAGCTTGGTTCCGAAGTACCGTTCGACGTTGAGGGCAAGTTTGTCCCGTATGGACAGCCCTGAGAAGTGCTCACATCCACTCGTCGTTCAGGCAGGCATAGAACAGCTATTCAACCAGCTACTTCGTCCCAAGCTGCGCACGTTCATTCCTGACATCTATAAAGATCTCTCCTACGTTCTGGACGAAGACGGCTATGCTGCAGCTGAGCTACAAGACATCGTTCGGAAACGCTTCGTAAAAGCTTGGGAATCTCTCATCGATGGCTACAAGGTCCGTTCGCCTCATTTATTTACGGACTATGAAATATGACCTGCGTCTGTCAGGACTATTTCACGGAAAACAACTTCCGCCTTTTCTTCGGGCTAGCCCTCGACGTGCTAGTCCGACCATGGGAGAAGTTTGTGACTAGTCTTAAATTCAGCGAGGTGTGTCTGCCGTGTCTATTAGCCTCTTGTTATATAACTTCAACGATATTGTCTGTAGCTAGGCGCAATCCGATTCGACCATGACCTCCGGGCAGTCATGGCGTATCTTTTCTCCCAAACTGTGTTCGGTGATATCAGAGAGAAATTCGTTAGGCTGCAGCAGATTGCAACCGTGTTGAATCTGGATTCGGTTGGTTCATGCTATTCTGTTGGTTCCTCATAAGGCTTACCATCGCACAGGAGGAGGATGTAGATGAATTCTACAACGGGTCAGGGATATCATGGCAACTCAGCCAACAGGAGGCACGGAATGTTGCGAACCTTAGGGTATAGCTGCGGATCTCTAAGATACGTACACTCCATGCGTCTATATTACATCCGTGTCGCGTCATATACAGCGGCGATGAGGTTGGTTGCGTATCGTCCGAATAGCTACCCTCTTCGGAGGGCGTCTAGCCGGGCTTGGAGGGCATCCTCATCTGACATATCATCCCCACCGTCACTACGAGCACCTCCACCGGGGGCCGCGCTACCTGCAGGCCCACCAATGGCAACTGCTTGTCGGGGTTCTGTGAGTGGCGACGAAACTGCGAGTCCACTTGGAGCTTCCGAGAGCTGATACGCCGCTATAGTGAGTAGTGAGCTGAGGACAATATAAATTGTGCACCCACCTGCTGTGAAAGATCCACGCCGATCTCGTCCAAAACTTGCTTGAGAATCTTGTCTCCTTCCTCCTCCTCATCTTCCAGCTCGTCGTCCATGACATCATCAACAGCGTCAGACATCATCTCTTCCTTCATGTCCATAGTCGCGCTTTCGCGCTCGAACTCCATCATGATACGTTGTATCTGAGGAAGGTTGAGGCCCCGGTTCATGGCTCCCATAGCCTGGAATTACGTATGAGACGATAAACATACAAATACGAGGCGTTGTCTGCACATACCCGGGTTGCGCCGCGCATGGCCTCCGCCATCTGTTGGTTGCTTCGGAGTGTTTGTATCCGCAGGCTAACGGCTTGGAGCTGGGTCCTCATCTGGTAGAATTTCTGGACATATCTGCGGGTGCGAACGAGATCCTTGGCCATGACCTTGCAAGCGTTCTACACATGCGAGCGGTTTGAGGTCGGTGCTAACGGTGGGATAAGCATGAGTCACACACCATCTGGCCAGACTTTGCACTCTTCTTGATGTCCATAATGAGTTTCTTCTCCTGCTGCTCAAGCTTGGTGCGCTCGCGATCGAGCTCGCGCTGTGCCTTGGCGAGGGCACGCTGGTGCTGGCGGAGACGTTCCGCGGGGGTGACCGTGCGGCCAAAGAGTGTTTCCTAGAACGAGCATACATCAGCCTGGTACTCAACGGTAGACAGAACGGAATACATACGATGATGTTCATGGGGCGCGCGGGGGAAGGAGATGGCGGAGAGAGAGAAGCGCAGGAGTCGCGGGCAGCGCAGCGCGGACCGAGCGAGCTCTTCCACGAACGGCCATGTCGGAGCCCGGCCTGCCTGCGGTCGGAGCCCGCTGCTCGCTCTCGTCCTGCAATCTCAATGACTTTCTCCCCATCCGCTGCTCCTGCCAAGCCCTCTTCTGCAGAGACCACGTCGCCGCCGACGCGCACGACTGCCCTCTCCTCCGCCTCTCCGCGTCCCAGGGCCCAGAAGACGAGGGTCGCTCATTCAAGCTGCAGCGCTGCGCCGCGCAGTCTTGCAACAAACCAAGCCTCGAGTCCTTCATCCAAGATTCCGCAGACACCTCGAACCGGTCCCCTGCGTTGTGCCCTGGGTGCCACCAAGCATTCTGTGCGCAGTGCGTCCTCGTGGTGACTTCCGCCCGGCATCCCTCATTCACACCACCCCCGTCTTGCACTGCACAGACATCGAGAGCCCGCCTCTCACGCTTGTACTCCTCCCGTATCCGAGTCGGCTGAGCCCGCTACAGCGAAGAATGCCGCTGCGAAAGCCCTACTAGCCAAGCACTTCGGCCCGTCTACCGCGTCTGCGGCCCCGTCCCCCAAGTCAGCCGTGTCCTCTAAGAAACTGGCTGCGCAGCGTCAGATTGCAGCAATGAAAATGCGGCATCAAGCGCAACCAGGTGATCCCAAGGACGCGAATGCCGCTGTGCCTGTAAATGAGCGACTGCATGTCAAGGTTGGCATCGCAGGATCATCCGCCGCGGAGCGTGTATTCTGGTTCCGCAAGGTGTCGTCTACATTTTCTACCTCGTCCTGCAGCCGCCTGTATCATGTACCCCCCGCAGACAATCGTGACCGGCCGAGCAATCGATGCTTTAGCTGCGCACTTCGGTATGACAATCAACGACTCCCAAGTACGTGACGTCTGATAGTAGGAAGTGCTGTTCCTGATCAATGCAATCAGCCTTTGAATCTGTTGCTATCTGAGGGCGACACGCCAACGTTGCGGATGGATAAGTTACTCAGTGACCAGGTACCAGACGGTTCCATTCTCGTGCTTAGGAGATAGCACGCATGTATTCACCGAACACTCCCAATGATCGCACATGCCAGGAGTGTTTGCGAAGATCGTAAATTACCATTACATTGAATCCCACAGCAGAGATATGCAACATGAAACACGTATCGACATGACAACTACCGAGATTGCTATGCTACCAGAGCCGCGAGTCTCCGAAGATGTGGGACATTGAGGTATGCGGGAACATAAGTCTCCAGGCCAGAGACTTCGCGCGGAAGGGGGAGTTCGTACGGGCCAACCTCCTCAGTCTCCGGGGCCAACAAAAGGTGGTCGTTGCGGTCGTTGGGCGAGACTCGCGAGGCAACGACACGGAGGATCTCCGGCGAGATGGGAGTCTGCATAAAGTCAGTCAGTCGTCAAAACTCTGGCTGCCGTTGCGAAAACATACCTCGTAGTCGGCGACGTAGTAGTTGGTGCACATGCGCTGGATCTGAGTAGGCGTCAACATCCAGCAGACATCGTAGATGATCTCCAAGTCGGCAGGAGTAGACTAGCAACCGAGGCGTCAACATGCAGACATTAGAAAGTGATAGTTCAACGCTACCTTCTTCAGTTGGAGGAGTTTGGTGGCCTGCATTAAGTGTTCGAGCTGGAGGGTGCCTTCCGGCATATCATGCGACTTGCACCACTCCTCTATACGAGTGATATTGTACTGAATCTGCATGGCTGTTGCGTGACGGCGTTAGCAACCCTCCAGTGATAGCGCCTAAATTAGAACAACAAACCTCGTTTCCACGACGAGAAGTTCCTCCTCATGAGCAGGTCGTTGAAGCTCGTAACGCCAATGAGCTTGAGGAGCTCGGTGATGACCTGCTGCACGACAGACTCCTCCATGTAGTAGCTCTTCAAACTTCTCCAGACCTTGTTCAGCAGGTTAAGGATGTCATCCATGCTGTACGCAGGTTGGGTGTTTGAATTGAGTAGACGGTTGAACAGCCGTCCACCTCCGTCCGTCGTCGTGAAGCCCGGTAGTGACTGGCTCTCGATGAGGGCAGGAATGACCATCTTCGACAGCCGCTTCTTCGTCTCGAGCATCCAGGTGTGATAGATGTTGTACTCTAGACTGTCCAGATCGTGCTTCACGACGGAGACGAGACGCTCGTAGTCGGCCCACTCAAAGGGACGAACCGCGTTCTCCTCACCAGGTCCGATCCCCTGGAGCATGTCACTTTCCGCTACACAGATGAAGGACAGCATCTCGTGAACATTGGACAGCCAGAAGATACCGGGTATGATGGCGTCTTCGCTAGTGAACGACTACAGGACCGCATGAGTACACAATAAATGCGAGATTTAGAATTGGCCGTACCATGACGTGCGCCTGAATGGTTTGCATGACGTTCGCGAGGAACCTCTCGCTCTCAGGAATGAGACCATACTTCCACATCTCGTTGGTGATGAGGCTAATCAGATTTGCAGGGAAGAGGATCTCCTTGACAGCCGCCGGACTCGTCAAGCTCGGCGCGGGGATCTTCAATCCACGGATGAGGCCGTCGAGAACGTCCTCGTCTAGACGCTTGATGTCCTGCATCAACCGAATCTTCTCCTCGGCCGGGTCGTCGTACAGGCTTGATCGGTCAAGCGCGCGGAACTGTGGCAAGCCGTCCTCGCCATTATAGGCCACCGACACTGCACGGGGATTCGCGGTCTGGCTCCGCTTCGCGTTGAACATAAGCTCGTCCGCGGACGTACGGTGATCAGAGGGGCTGATCGCATACACGCCGGCTGAGCTGTGTCGCCGCTGATGACCACGGTTGAGTGAAGCGAGCTGGCCGTTGGAGGAGCCGGCAGCAGGAGCCTCGGCAAGGCGAAGGACAGGGGCAAAGGTGGGAGAGGTAGGTTCGGCGCGAACACCGCGAGTGAGGGCATTGAGAGCGGTCGCGCGGTTGAGTTGTTCGCGAAGACTGCTAACCTCGGTCTTGAGAGTTTGGATGACCGAACTATCTTCAGCGTTCCGCACAGGCTGGCTGTCGATGAGCTTCTGCTGCGTTTCCAACTGCGAGGCTTGCTGGGCAAGCTCCTCGGACAACTTCTGGATTGCGGCTTCCTTCTCAGCAGCCTTCAGAATAGCCTCATCCAGCCTCCGTTCTACGTCCTCCTTTGCACGCAAGAGTTGCTGGCTGCGAGACAGCTCTTCCTGGGAAGTCTGTAGCTCAGTCTGGACTTGCCGGACGCGAGCATCAGACTCTTCGTGCTTGGAGATTGCTTGGAGAAGCTGGGTTTCGAGGTTTTGTACTTTGGTCTGAAGCTCCTTCTTCTCCTCTGTACGCTTCTGGAGATTCTGAGTGAGCTCGACAACCTTGTTCTCAAGACGATAGGAGATCTCCTTGAACTTCGACACCGAGCGTGCTTCAGCCTTGAGCGCCTTGAGCTCTTTGCGCGCCAGCCGACGACGGATACATGACTGAATAAGAATGACACTCTGGACGTCTTTCCGATGCGCCCTTCGTCGGAGACTGAAGAAAATGTTAGAACAAGGCAACCCTCTAATGTGACACCGTGAGCTGGGACTTACATGCCGCGGAACAGGCTTTGGAGAGTGACCACAGCGAACGTCTTCTTAGAATCCTTGAACAGACGACGGGCAAGCGCACCGCGTGCCCCTGAGAGAAGGTTTGAGCGCATTGTGGGTTACAATTTAACAGAGCTATATACTTACGGGACTGCAACGCCACAATAGACTTGCGAACTGTGAGGAAGCGGGTACGTTGGAGGTACCGACGAATGCCGCGCTGAAGACGAATCGCAGCGACGTCACGGCGGACTTTTTCTACCAATCTCTGAGCAAGGATTCCACGCCACCATGTTTGGATCTTGATGGTCGCCTGACGTAGTTCCTTGTACTTCTTAACCGCCATCTTGCGCCTCATGTTCTTCTGGACAATCGTAACGAGCGAGTTGAGACGGTTTGAGCGGAGAGATTCCAGTGCCGCAAGCATGCCAGCACGGAAAAAGATCTTGGTCAGACCAGGCTGATACTTGTCCGAGTCATTGATCGTCTTTTCCAGGATGCGTGCACAGAGGGGTTTAAGCTCGAGGTTCTTGATCATGGGCTCCCACTCTGATGAGTGGACCAGCATGTAATACCTGAATCGAAAATTAGACGTCTCTCCCGAGAGAATTCTGAACAACGAACCGTTCAGCGAACTCCTCATACGTCCAACGCGAGGGATAACCGGCACAACTGATGCGGATGGTTTCAAGGACACCGCACGCCCGAAGCTGGCCCAGCACCTGCTGAGGAGTGAACTCCCAAGCACGCTTCTGCTCATTCGGCTTGATACACCGAATGTAGTGGACATTGGTAACATTGAGAGTCTCCATGAGGCTGATCAATGAGGCCTTGAAGATGGATGCCTGCGTCGGTTTCTTCACGACACCGCCAGGACGCTTCGGCCCGGGCGCGCCACCAGCCGCGCCGGACATCAGCGACTGTCTGCCGGGATCGGGAATTACAGATGCTCGACGGTTGCCGGAGCTCGCAGAGTCTGACACGGTGGGTGAAGGTGGAGGTGCGTCCGAAGGTTTTGTTGCCGCAAACGCAGCATCGAGAACTTCCTTGAGGAACGCGTTCTTGGTCGTCTGGAGGAGCGCCATGTGCTCGTCCGGGACAGTATCCCTGTTCTTCTCCAAGAAACCCTCAACCTCGTACGTGACATCCAACGCGTAGTGGGCGATTGTGAACGCAGAGTTACCAAACCGAGGCTTCTTGAAGACCTTAGCATGCTCCGGCTTGGCCAACTGGTTATTGAGCTTCTGCAAAAACGATTGATCGGTACCAGCAGGGAGACGTGACTCTTCGTCGAGGAGCGCCATGACACCGAGTTTGCCTTCGATAACATCGATACACGGCTGGTTGTCGGAGAACTCAATGAATGTCCAGTTGATCTTCTCCCTAACATACTCCTCCTGTTCGAGCTTGAAGACGTGTTGGTTGAACTGGGGCATCCGGAGTTAATGTGGCATTAAGACACTCGGACATATCATGGGTACACACCTCCTGTTGCAACTTCTCGTTGGCATAGTTGATGGAGAATTGCTCGAAAGAGTTCTATATGTTCAAATCTCAGCACGATGCAAAGGACATAACGCAGGCTTGCACAATACCTTCTTGAAGTGCTCAAAACCGTAGATATCCAGGACACCAATGAACATCTCCGCACGACTCGCTGCCTCGCCGTTCTCTCCCGCCAAGCTTTCGTTGAGAATTGCAACGACCCACTCGAATAAGCAGGCGTAAACGAATTTCGCGATAGAGTCCCGAACTACAGAAGCCTGGGCACCATTCAACGAAGTCACAATTTTCTCCGAACGCGTGGTGATCTGCTTCTTGATCGTCCACTTCTTGAAATCTGCGAGAGGGACGCCCAGGAAGCGCGTGGAAAGCTGTAGCGCAGAGTCTGTGTCGTCGATGGAGGCATCGTTGCGTGACTGGGAAATCTTGATGTTACCCAGGTGGAGTAGAGCAGATAGTAGCTTGAAGACAGCCCACTGCTTCTCGACTGAGATTCCGATTGTAGACAGAGCCGTTTGGGTCTGTCTGAATTCCTCTGCATCGTCGACACCAGGAATCGGGGTGGATGTGGGTCCACCCTGACTCAGATAGTGGAACTTGGTGATGTCCGTGTCAAGGCCAAAGTCTTTCCGTTCCTTTAGAGGAACACCGGCGCATAGCTGGTAGAAGATGTGGTAGTTGCGTTCTGTCAAGGGCTGGAAGACGACACGAGAGCGCTCGAGAAGGTATGTCCGGATGCGAGCCCCGACAATCTCCTGCTCGCCGTCAAAGAGAATCTAAAGTAATTGTGAGTAAAACGTAGATAGTCCCTCCGTATGAAGGCATACCTGAATGTACTTCCCAAAGCGTGAGGAGTTGTCATTACGGGTGGTCTTCGCGTTACCGAACGCCTCGAGCACTGGGTTGGTAGCCAAAATCTGCCTTTCGACCTCACTAGCCTCGTCAAGCGAAATCTTCGTCTTGATCTTGGCTTTCGCCGTTGGGGGGTTGACGGAGGCAAGGTATCGCATGATGAACTTGGCCTATGGGCGCATACACAGGACCTATGAACGCCTGCCACAACCTCAAAACACGATACTCACCGACTCTGTCTTTCCAGCACCACTAAGATACTATTAGAATCATATTCTGATTATACAAAACAGTATGCACGCACCTCTCACCGGACACGATGATAGTTTGGCCGGTGCCGTCCCTACTCATGGCGGTGTAGGCGTCTTCCGCGATAGCAAACAGGTGAGGCTCAAGGTCACCTCGTCGGCGACCATTATAGGCCTGAATAACTTCGGGACCATAGAGAGCGACACGTTGGAATGGATTGACAGCGATGAGGACCATCCCGGAATATGTATAAATGCTATGTTGTGCATAACGATTGCGGATGGTATGAAGGACTGGACGCGTGGCGGGAATACGTGTAAGGAGTGCAATTGTCGACAACAGGACGAAAGACACGAACCTGAGGGTTCGTTCAAATGAGAGAGTGTTGCGAGATCATCCGCTGTTTCCAATAGTGGGGGATTGCGAAGTGGGGGGAGGCCCTCCTTTCCGTCCTTGATTGCCTGTACAGTGGTATCTACCTTGATTTCCTGTGGGAGAAGAAGGGGACGGAGGGTGAGCTGGTGGGGACGGTTGCGTGGCGTAAGGCGAGCACCTTTCCGCGTTCATCTACGAAGACCAGCTTGACGGCGTCGTCGGTTTTGGAGACGGAGGTGACTTCCGCGGATATCCAGCCAAGCTCCTTGTCGGGGAACCAGACCCTGGTGCCCTTGCTGTATATGTTCTCGGCCATGGAGGAGGAGGAGGGCCGGGGAGGGAGGGTCGTAACAGGTCGTCAGCGGTTCAAGCCGTCCTCGCTCGTCTCTCGACTCTCCGTTGCCCCGCCCCGCCAGGTCACATATCAGCTCTGTGACCGTGGCTGTCACATCATCTTTCCTCTTCCTCCGTCTCGTTCGGCCGTCTGAGTCGCGAGTATCTGTCGCAGACATAGCCCTCCTGCACTCCACGACGCACGATTCGCTCTCTCAGCTCCCCTGTGCAGCGTATGGAGGAGGTACAAGCAGGCGTGACAACCACGTGGGCGCGACAGCAACGGGCGCCTGCCCCTGCTCTGTACTGTGGCGCTCCCGGCCCCGCGCAGCCATCGCCGGAGGCCATAGCCTCGCTTGCTCTCCATCTCGTCTCCTGGCTTCGCCATCTCGCCCACCGTAGCGCATCAGCGCGCCCTATGTCCATCGTGTTTGTCCCTTAACGCGCGCCAGCTCGTGTCCACATACCCCCGGGACCACGTACGCAACCACTCCAGAGGCCCACCATGTCGGTCTCATTCGTCAAGACCTCCACAATGACCGTGAACGGCCCAAAGGTTGTCAGTCTTACCGATGGAACTAGAGCTTCATGTCCTCATCGCCTTAGCAGGGAACGAAGATTATCACGAGACAGAAGCTCCGCAGGGTGCGTACCGTCTACTATGTCTTTAGCCATCCTCCCGCGTCCTTATCCATTGCACCAGTATTCTTGGCTGCCCGATGTTCTCCGCCTCAAAGGCAGCGTGCGTCATGTTCTTCGCCTATTCAGTCCTTGCCCCCGGAACGATTAAATCAACACAGATCGTGCCTCGCATTGTCGGTCCCGTCTTGACCGTCACCCTCTTCGCGAGCGGGGCCGCCTACATCTGGCATAATGGTACAGATATTTCTATGACCAATTCTGTCGTTCCTCTCCTTTCCGTCGTGGTGGGTGACATGTGGTATTGTCTGGAACGATGTTCTGTTGGCTCATTGTGCTCAGGTCGGTTTGATTCTGGTCTTCAGGTAAGTCGCGTGATAGAAATAATGTTCCGGAACGCTCACATCCGTTTACCATGCACAGAAATGGGTAGGATCGTTTCTCAGCTGTATCGTATTTTTTCGTAACCCAGTTTTTCAGGACGTCCTATGATCGGTATTACGAAGGCCGCAAAGACTTCGGCACCATGGCATCTCACGTGCGCGCCCTTTCACTATAGAAATGAGTCTTCAACACTTCCTCACATATCTTAGATTCGTAACCTTTCGCGTCTCCTCTGGATTAACGTCTGTGTGCCCCCTTCGGACGAGATGACTCGAGGGAAGTTCCCTGCCGCCACGCTTACTCCTGCCCAGCTCCGGCGGCGGAAGGTGGACGCCGTCAAACTCTGTATCTGCTTCGCCTACGCCGTTAAACACTACCTGCGTGGTGAAGACGGCCTTGACTGGGACGATTACGCCGGTATCTTGCCTGCTGCCACCGCCCGCCTTGCGCAGGGTGGTTATCACCCTCGTAACAAGGACTACAAGTATTCAGGGGTTGGAAGTGGCAAGTCTACTGCCTTCACCAGCTATGCTGCTACGGCACACACCACCCGTGGCGGCTCCCCTGTAGGTGACAACACAGGGTCAAGCACGCCGGATCCGGATCTCGATATCGAACGAGGGCGCCCAGCGAGCGTCGCAGATGCAACCAAACGTATCCGGGTGAAGCGGAGCAAGGACCTGAAGCAGCGCGGCAGCAAGGCAACGACGCCACTCATGAGCTCGATGCAACACACGCTCGACTTCTCTACGGATCCAGACGCGCTTTCAACTCCGCTGCCCATGGTGTAAGTTAACGTCACATCTATGCGCGTTGTTCCGCCTGCTGACTTCCATGACAGTATCGCGCACGAGCTATCGCATGCGCTCTTCAAATTCCGTCGGGACGGATACCTTGAGACCGCTGGTCCCGCCGGTGTGAACGCTATGAATCAGCTGTAGGCTCAGTCACTTTCCACCGCCGCTCGCCTCTGACGATCTTCCTAGCGTGCAAGGGATGATTGACATGATGACTTGCATGGAACGTGTCGCAAATACGCCGATTCCCCGTTCGTACAGCATCCACCTCAAACAATGTGTAACGCTCTACCTCTTTTCGCTTCCTTTCACCCTGGTGAAAGACCTCGGCTGGGGGATGATTCCCCTGGTGACTGTCGTCGCTTTCACGCTCATGGGCATTGAGGGGATTGCTGATGAGATTGAGATGCCATTTGGGCTTGACAAATCTGACCTACCTCTGGGTAAGTCCGAGTGATGACAGATTGGGACGCATTGCTGAATTCCAAATCATAGAACGATACTGCGACGACCTGAAGGAAGAAATTGAGTATGTCTTCCATTCGCTCCTTCTATACCCAATATTAACTATCCAATCAAGGTTCATGGTTGAGAAGCTCCCCGAAGGAGGGGAAGGCATGGGTGGATATGATGACGGCGAAGGAGATGACTGAACTCCACGCTCATCTCACGACCATTTATGAACACTCAGATACCTCATCAGCACAAATCACGCCGCGTTATGTGCTCCCAACATAGCTAGCTCTGTAATGAATATTGCTACGACATGGTCTAGTACTCTATGCGAAGTCCGGCTGGCAGAATTCTCCCGGGCCATACGGCTAGATGAGATCTGTAAGACTATTGTCGGATGTGCGTCTGGGGAGGTGCATACCTTCTCTGTGAGCGCTGTGAGACCGGCGGAGTTCTCACTCGTATGACGACCACTCTGCGGACCCGGCTTAGGCTTCTCGCCCTTCTTAAACGCGTCGAGGATCTTGCGCGTGGTCTCCGAAGTGAGATCCTCCTGGAACGACGATATGGGCAACGGCAATAGAACGTAACAGAAAAGTGCGCACGTAGAAGTCATCGCCAACAACAAACATGGGTGCATTCGAGCACGCGCCCTGGCACTCGACCTCGATGACAGTGAACTTGCCGTCCTTGGTCGTCTCGCCTGGCTTAATGCCACCGAGGTGACTGCAGACGGTGTCGAGAATCTCATACGCGCCGTTAAGCATGCAGGGGGTGGTTGTGCAGACTTGCACGAAGTGCTCTCCGATAGGTTCGCTTGGAGGACGGTCAGAGCCACAGAGAACGCTGCAGGGCTATGAATCGGGACGTACCGGTTGAACATAGTGTAGAATGTCGCTACTTCGTATACACGCATAGGAGGCATCTCGAGGAGCTTTGCGACGTAGTTCATGACGGAGATAGACGTCCATCCCTTGTTCTGTCGCTGGCCGAGGTCAAGGAGTGGAATGACAGCGGCCTTCTTGTATTGAGGGGGGTAGTGTGAGATGATTTCCTGGGCACGCTTCATGTTCTCGGGCGTGAACTCAAAGGCAATCTGCGGAGGGTCAGAAATAAAGAAAACATGGATAGTGGATGAACAGACGTGCCTTAGGGTTGTTGTAAGGAGTGTCGCGGTGCTGATTACATTGCGAAGTAAGCAGGAGGGATATGGGGGTGAGAGCAAGAGATACAGACGACGAAGAGGGCGTCCGAGCGCCATGGTGCCGAGGAGGATATTGACCGCGCAGCGGGACATGGCTTTGGGACGCGGAGGTGCCTCGAGAGGGCGCGTGCGGCGAACATGACGTCGGGAGGGCGGACGGGACAGAGGACGAGTGCGAGCGCTGTGGCAGACGAGGTGGCGCGTTGGCCAGAGACCCGCAGACGCCCGCCCCAATCCGAGCGCTCCGACTGGCTCACGCCTTCCTCTGACACGTGCCCTCTTGGAGTCACGGCCTGTAACGCGTTCTGCGTCACCGTCACCGTCACCGTAACGCTCCGTTCATGGGCCGCGGAAAGGGATGGCCGCGCTCGCGCAGGCTCGCACGAACGTCGATGTTGTAAATTAATGCCCTCGGGCCCTTCCGCTCACGAAGCTCGCTAGCACGCAGTACTGCCACTACCGGCCGCGGTCATCTGCTCTTGCTTCCGATAGCGGCAACCTGGTCCCGCCGGCCAACGCGCGCTTCGGATCCGCGCAACCCAAGCGGGAAAGGCCTAATGTACACTACATTGACCTTGGACCGGACGCTCTCATCGCTAATGGAATCAGATTCGCAGCTATGCCATTTATCGGCAGCTGCCTATGCGCCCTCGAAATTTTCTATGTGCGGGTCTGGTGCGCAGATAGCATGGACGGATTGGGTCCGTCGAGGCAGCGACGGGCCACAGCGCTCATTGCGCGAGGCCAGGTCGAAGCTGCTGGACGCAAGCACGAGATTTATCTGGTACGAACCACTCAAGAACTTGGGATACAAGTACGTCTCGCGTGGCCCTAGTGCGCCGCGATGTGGAGGCGGCGAGAGGCTCTATGC
This sequence comes from Grammothele lineata, assembly GCA_002150815.3. Lineage (NCBI taxonomy): Eukaryota > Fungi > Basidiomycota > Agaricomycetes > Polyporales > Polyporaceae > Grammothele > Grammothele lineata. Next base: position 99,907 of record NDFF03000197.1, on the reverse strand, counting down.
TGGTGAGGCGGGGGCGGGCGGGAGGCAGTGGCAGTGGGCTTGGGGTGGCGCTCGAGGTCTGGTGACCCGTGCCCAGCGGGCGTCTCTCGCCTTGGTCGTCCTCGTCCCTTCTCCTCTTTCTCCCGCTCACCCTCGCCCCCACCTCCCGCTGCAACGCCTCTCGCCCCGCCCCTCCTCGTACTTTTCCCTCTCTCTACCACTGCTTCTTAACGTTTATTAGGCCTCTGCGTCCTTCACCAGCCCCCTCTCTCCAGAGTCGTCCTCGTTCTCTCTTCAATCCAACCAATCTGTATCTCTAGCATCCCACTCGTCCATTACAATGGCCACTCACGGTCCCATCAACGGCGTCAGGGTTTCTCGTACGTCAAGTGCTTTCCCTTTGCCTTCCTGCCTTTCCCTGTTCCCCGCTAGTTTCGACCTTCCCTACACGCGCGCTTGAATCCCAGAATCGCGCTCATCATCCGCCTCTCCTTCCTTCTGCTCCCTGTGGATCGACTTTGTTCACTCACCAGGACTGGTTTTTTCTCTTGTTGCAATTAGCCGTCGACGATCCGCGCAGGATCGTCAAGGTCGTCGCCTCCGACGGCAAATCGGGAGACACCCGTGATCTCATCTACACCAACTGCAAAGTCATCGGCAATGGCTCTTTCGGTATCGTCTTCCAAGCCAAGCTCCTTGAGGATTCCAACCCGGTTTGCGATATTGCCATCAAGAAAGTCTTGCAGGACAAACGCTTTAAGGTCCGTCCGTCCGTCCGCTACTCCTCTTTGTTGCCTCCGCGCGTCTAACCGCATTTTCCGCGCCGTCCAGAACCGTGAATTGCAGATCATGAGACTCGTTTCCCATCCCAATGTCGTGGACCTGAAGGCCTTTTTCTACTCTAATGGCGATAAGGTGAGTATTTTGTCTTTTTTCCCCACTGTCTGCTACCCTCTGTCGACCGCCCCTGTCATAATGTTTTCCCCCTCGTCTTTGCCAACACCCGCGCTGATCCTACTCGATTGAAAGAAAGACGAAGTGTACCTCAACCTTGTGCTCGAATATGTCCCCGAAACTGTGTATCGTGCCAGCCGGCACTACGCCAAACTCAAGCAGCCCATGCCCATGCTCCAAATCAAGCTGTACATGTACCAACTCCTCCGTTCTCTCCTCTATATCCATTCCATTGGTATCTGCCACCGTGATATCAAACCCCAGAACCTTCTCCTCAACCCTGCGACGGGTGTTCTCAAGCTCTGCGACTTTGGTTCTGCCAAGATCCTCGTCGCCGGAGAGCCCAACGTCAGCTAAGATCTGCTCCCGTTACTACCGCGCGCCGGAACTCATCTTCGGCGCGACTAACTACACGACCAACATCGGTACGTCTCAGAGCTGGTCTCCAGTGCTACTAGCTGAGGTACTAAATGCGCCTTTGCAGACATCTGGTCGACTGGATGCGTGATGGCGGAGCTGATGCTGGGTCAACCCCTGTTCCCCGGTGAGAGTGGAATCGACCAGCTCGTGGAGATCATCAAGGTGCTCGGGACGCCGTCGCGGGAGCAGATCAAGACGATGAACCCGAACTACATGGAGCACAAGTTCCCGCAGATTAAGCCTCACCCCTTCTCGAAGGTGGGTATCCGAGCGATTCGGTTCTAGCAGCATACACAGCCACTCATGGGATGTCTCCCAGGTCTTCCGGCCACGCACTGCTCCCGAAGCGATCGACCTAGTCGCGAAGCTCCTTGAGTACACGCCGGAAGCGCGCCTGAGCTCGGTTGAGGCTATGTGTCACCCGTTCTTCGACGAACTCAGGCAGGAGGGGGCGAAGATGCCCAACGGGAAGGAGTTCCCGCCGCTGTTTGATTTCACCCGGGAAGGTGCGTTCCTGCCTCGATCAGGTTCTTTTCGCTGTTGACATGAAGCTGACTTCACCTTTCCACTTCACTCACAGAGCTCTCCGTCCGGCCGGACCTTATGCGCCAGCTCGTCCCGCCGCACTGCGAGGCGGAGCTCGCGGAGCGCTCGATTCACTTGGACTCGTTTGTGCCGATACCACTGGAGCAGCTACGAATCTCCCTGGACTAAACGACGGAGCCTGCCTCGAGGGCAGGTGTAAAGGACTCGGCAGGAGTGTGTTGCCGGTGGGTATGGAGGTATCGGCTTGTCTCGTCAGGCGGGTCTATGGTGCCGTGTACACGTTTGCGCGTGCGCTTCTTCCTGACTGTCCCCTCGCTCCCGTACTTGCTCGTTGTCATCTCGCGCTCGTACTTGTGTCTATCCTATCGTCGTCTTGTCTCGGCCATGACATGCCTGCAGATTCAGCTCGTCTCTCACATGTTCAATACCGTCTTTTCGCTCGTACGTTCAGCAATCCGTCATACATACTTGTACCGTCGTGGTGGCACGCCGTCCGTTCTGTCCCTCTATATATCTTGAATTTCAGTCGCTGGACAGCGCCCTGGCGCGGACATGGATCGGCATGTATGCGTTGAAGGGAATGCCTGCTTACAATCGACGAATGGGGCGACCCGATGGGTCTAAGGCGTACCCCGCTCTCAACTTTGTCATGGAGACATTAGTGGTGGGAGGAGCTGATAGAGCCGAATGATGTCATGGGTATCAGTGATGCCAGTAAACTCTGTAATCTGCAATGGGAGGTGGCGTGTACACTCTAGTCCGGAGAAATCAGGTGCTTACTTGCTGTCTGGAGTCGATACTTAGTCGTCCTCCAAGCTGAGAAAGAGGGAGGTCGAGTGTCCAATGGCGTGGACTGCTCTTACTACTTGCGTGCATTGGGACGCAGGTGTTTCACCCGAGTTGAGGAGAAGCGCCAGATACAGATCGGAGCAGGCTAGACCCAGGTACGTGCCGTGCCTTCGACCTGCAGCTCTCGTGTGGGCTCGGCCGAGCTGTACCGAGCCGGGCGACCCCGTGCTATGAGAAATAACTAACGACCATCCCCTTGAAATCCGGCGCATCCGAACACGCAGCATCTGTAAGAAGGGAAAGAGGACGATCGTAGGGCATTGCACGAAGAGCACGGTCGTTGACGTGGGCGCAATAGGAGCAATCGAAGCGGAGGATGTCGTGCTCTCAATGTATTCGGAATGGATGGCCCAATGGGTGGCGGAGATGGTGAGTGCACGTGACGGGCGAAGCGAACGCGTCAGTCACGGCCTTCAGACAAGCAGCGGTTCGCGAACTGATGTCGCGACGTTGTGCCGGCATCTGCCTGCAAGGTGTGCGAGTGCGCACTGTGCGCGCCCGTCGAGAATCGCCGTGACCGTCGAAGCCGAGGCAAGGAAAGGCAAAAGCAAGGCAAAAGGTGGCAAAATGCGGCGGGTGCCGCTTGCGCCATGTCGCGAGCGACTCACGCGACCTGCCGCGACGGGCGTCTGCGTGACATAAGCCACCGGGCGATCGTCCCGCTCATGGCCCGGGAGTCTTAACTCGCTCTCCGTCTGCACTCCGCATCCTCTCCCTCCGTCCTCTCCCCCGCGCTCGACAACGCCCGAGCCCATGTCCGCACCATCCCTGCCAGCCGGCAGCGCAGGTGCCCTTTGCGACACCTTACCGCCCCCTCGACTTGCTTCGAGCACTCCCTGCTCGCGCTCTTCTACTCCCTCTCCCTCCTCTCCCTCCCCATCCGTCGCTTTCGATGCCCCTACCATCGTCTCGCAATCAACGATGCTCGAGACAGTGCCGGAAAACATGTCTTCATCACACTCGTCCAACTCCGATTCCGCTAGCGACGCTCAAGCACGCTCACAACCTTCCGCTCGCAAGCTGTGTGTCCGCCACCAACGAATGGCAGACGAGGGAACGAACCTGAAGCTCCAGCAGGTGAGTGTATGCTACCAGTCCACAGTGGTTGCAAGTTGCATTTTCTGCGCACGCAATCTGTTCCTGCGTCTTGGAGATTGTATGATTGTATCTATTCGTTTCTCTGGCCCGGGCGGCACACGTCTGTTTTACGTCTTCTCGCTCTCTGAATACACTAACGCCCATCATCCTCTACCCATAGGCTCTCGATGCGCTCCCTGTTCTCGAGCGCGAAGCCGTTTCCGTCATATGGTCCAATTTCTCTTCCTCCCCGCATCCCCGTCGCGCCCTCATCCTTAGCGGCCTCCTGACCATGTGCTGCTTCTCCCAACTCTCGCTCCTCTCGGAACAACTCAGCACCCTCATCCGTATAGACCCCTTCGCTGTTCTTCCTCGCGAAGTGGGTCTCAAGGTCCTCGGCTACCTTGACGCCACCTCTCTTTGCCGCGCCGCGCAAGTCAACCGACAATGGAAAAGCCTGGCCGACGACGACATACTATGGCGAAACATCTGCGAGCAGCACATCGGTCAGAAATGTCTTAAATGCGGGTGGGGCTTGCCGATACTCGAGAAGCGTCGCGCGCCCCGTCTTCCTTCTCCACCTGCCTCTGCGTCCCCATGTCCCTCTCCTGCCCTACCCCACTCTCAATCTTCGTCAACATCATCTCAGGCAAGCTTGAAACGACATCTTGCGGAGGAGACAGAGACGTCAGAAGCGTCACATCCCGCTAAGAGGCAGCGTATGGACGATCACCACGACCACGATGACCACCACCATGATATACACCTCGCTACCCCTACACCCTCACCTCACTCCCTTTCAATACCACTCGCCGAGGTGCCGCAAGCGAGCACGTCAAATCCTCTCCTTGTCCCACCACCACACGAGCAAAAGGCTCATGACCTTCTCACTCGACCGTGGAAGGACGTATATTGTGAACGGCTGACTGTGGAGCGGAATTGGAGGCGCGGTCGATGTACGGTGCGTACTCTTAAAGGCCACACCGACGGAGTCATGTGCCTCCAGTTCTCGGAGTCCCTCAAACATCCCACCTTCCCCGTCCTCATCACCGGCTCGTACGATCGCACCGCCCGCGTGTGGAATCTGGAGACGGGAACGGAAGTGCATTGTCTTTCCGGCCACACGCGTGCCATCCGCGCCCTCCAGTTCGACGAGGTGAAGCTCATCACCGGCAGCATGGATCATACCATGCGTGTTTGGAACTGGCGTACTGGACAATGTCTTAAGGTTCTCGAAGGACACTCGGAGGGCGTGGTCTGTCTCCGATTTGATTCGAACGTCCTTGCGAGCGGCTCAGTCGACAAGACAATCAAGGTCTGGAACTTCCGCACCGGCGAGTGCTTCACCCTCCGCGGGCACTGCGATTGGGTCAACGCCGTCCAGCTCTGGGATATGGACGCACCGACGCCGTCGTGCGATTCTACGTCAGCGCCGGTAGACCTCATTCCTCCATGTTCATCCGCAAACAGTAGCGCGCCGCAGATCGACCCTGGGAAGATGCTCTTCTCCGCCTCTGACGACGGCACAATCCGCCTATGGGACCTGTGCGCACGAAGTTGCGTGCGACAGTTCAAGGCGCATGTCGGCCAGGTACAGACACTGAAGCTGCTCATGGTGGACGCGGAACGCAAGCCGAGCGCCGCCAACGACGGATCCGACCGAGAGACGTCTGTTGAGCCTCCGGAGTCGTCCGGCACACCACTCCCTTCATCGTTCCTCCCTCGCCTCCCTTCGTCCTCTCGCACCTTCTCCCCCGACCCCGCTTCGGTTACTCCCTTCATCTCCCGCCGGAACACAGTGGAACGGCCCTCATCCGCTGCGGCGCTGACGAAGCGCAAGAAGCCAGTGCTCATCTCCGGCAGCCTGGACAACACTATAAAGGTGTGGGACGTCGAATCGGGCAAGGTCGAGCGGACGCTCTTCGGGCACATCGAAGGCGTCTGGGCTGTCGCCAGCGACAAGTTACGGCTCGTCAGCGGCAGCCACGACCGCACGATCAAGGTCTGTCTCTTCCTCCCGTGAGCTGACGTGCGCCGTTCAGGGCTGACACGCCCTCACATAGATCTGGACACTCGAAGGTGGCTGCATGGCTACCCTTGTCGGCCACCGAGGCGCTGTCACTTGCGTCGCTCTAGGCGAGGACAAGATTGTATCTGGCAGCGATGACGGCGATATTCGTGTATGGAGCTTCAGTGATTAGGACTAGGAGCTGGCTGAGTTGTATATTATACTTGTATCGTATATCTACGGGCTGTAATGCTCTGTGCCTTAGTGCGTTACTTCTGCTATCTTCTGGGCTAATCTATCCTCGCGATTACAATACACATCGAAAGGTCATCACGATGACCGCACAGGTCGGGCTTGAAGCTTGACATGTTGGTACGCCGCGCACACCAACCTTTGGTCCTGTTTGTACGCTTACATCATCCCGGTCCAGCCCGTTCCGCTACGCCCAAGGTCCGCGCTAGCGCGCTCCCCTCGATCGCATCCTGTCGTACCCTAGTCTTTCACTCCCCACTCCGTCTTATGAGTACGAACCTCTCGAGTCATGTTGTACGATACGAGTTCGAATCATGTACGCGTTCTCTCGGCATGGTACGATAGCTGACGAGTCCTCGCGGCTCGTCTCCCGGATCCCGGAATTCCTACATGTATATATACGGGCGCAGTCTACACGAATACATCAGATCTCCGCTCATATTCTAAGTTCGCGGGCTTGAACTCCGAAAGAAGTGAGCGATACCACATTGAAGTTCAAGCGCGTGCCAGAGTCTTGCATGGCGAACTAGTACTTATTTGTGTTCGAGATAAGTCTGAGACACATCGCATCTACATAGATGCCAAATACCCCTAGTCTGGGAAAGGTGGCGTGGCCGAGTTGGTCTAAGGCGTCGGATTTAAGAATTTCTTGATTCCCGATGGGAGTGATCCCGCGCGAGTTCGAACCTCGCCGCCACCATTACTTTTTCCATGTGTTTTTCTGTGATCCTTCCGTTTCGTACTGCTCGTGGGAGGTCACGTCCACTCCAGATGGAAAGTTCTCATATTTTACACAAGAAGCCCAGTCGTCCTTCCTTCCTTTCACCGTTACGCCCACGATTTCCGCCGTTACACGCTCATAGCGCCTAGAACAACTACGTTCAACGAAGGTGAGCCTCGGCCAATACCTACGAACAAGCCAAAACTTACGCCTGAAATGCTGTCCTTGCCACCGGGCATCTCCCGTACTCTGATGAAAGAAACATGAGAGACACGCTTCGGTCCCTAGCGCGAGTAACTTCTTACCTGCGCGTAGGCTTGAAACCGGAGTTAGTATTGGTAGGGCCGTCCCAGAGACTCGCAACGCCTCCTTTCCTATATATCCACGTCAGAATGCGTTCATGCCTTTTGACAAGATGCTCACTTGGCATCCCCAGTCTGCGAGTCGGTGCTAGCTGAGGGCGAAATTGCTCCACCGGCCTATACAGCACACTGGTCAGACTAGCAGTGATACGAAGACTGAACACACGTACCTTAGGCGGCGCATTCGCGAGCGCGTCGTCATCCTCGTCGTTATACCCGAAGATGTTAGTGTGTGCGCCACCAGGGGCCTCCCGGACGCGACGAGTCGGCTTGAAGTCTGAGGCGGCGGTTGGCGCGTCGGATGCAGCAGGGACCGGGGCCGATGCCGAGCTCGCGACTGCCTCTTCATCGGCGGGAGGGGCACCAGCAGTGAGCTTGCCAAACTGCGCGTAGCCTACGCCGAACGCTTGAGGAACGCGCGAGGGGAGAAGAACAAAGCATGCAGTGGCAACGTACGGGGCAGCTTTTGGATGTTGGTGAAGTTGGGGTCGACAGTCACGCCAGTGTACCTACGCAGAGCGCAGGCTTCTTAGCGGGTGCATCATCGTCCGTGGGTAATCGAGATAGGCTTGACTTACTTGAGGAACTCAAGGAGAGAACGCTTGGTGAACACGATCTGGGTGCTGTCCCAATCGAGCAGTCCTAGAGGGTGCGCCAAGTTTAAGGAAACATGCAGAGCGTATAGGCGGGGCACCACAAACCAAGTTGCGCGGACCAGTCGCGCTCCTTGGACTTGTCGACTGCATTGGTGGGGGTGAAGGTACTACTAGTACACGCCGGGGGAAGCCAGCAGCAGACACGTGCGTGAGCAGCGCAACGGGCGCGAACAGCATAAATAGCAACGTACGAAGACATAGCGCGTGAAGAACTTGAATACAAGGAATGAATGCTGCGGTTGAGAGTGAAGTGGGAGTGGCTTTGGAGAAACCTTGCCCTGTTGAACGAACGCGTGTGGTGGCACGCGTCAGCTTAGTCAGCAGCTCAGCGTGCATGGCAAGCCGAGTTGGGCGTCCGTTCACCTTCAACAAGCACTCCTCGCAATCCCATCACCACTGGGATTAAGTACTATATGCAATCGCGCGGCACCGCACATAGTCTGGGCGATGGGGTTCTTAAGCGGATTGCAGGCGGGTGCTACACCTGTAATCCAACTACTATCACGAACACCCTAGTTTCGAGTAGTGCAGCCGATGAGGAAGGCTCTCCTTGTCCCGCCTAAGCCAAGATGGATCGAAAGATGTATAGAACAACTGCTCCTCCAGCAGTGCTCCGCGTAGCTGGTCTCAGCCAAAGTGTATCAGAGTTGGGTGAGAAAACACAATATAATGCTTGCTAGTTGACAGCGACGAGGATCAGCTGCCAGTATGGCCGCGGTACAATGAGACGAGCGTAGACAAGAGAAGACCGGAACTCTAGAAATTAAAACGCCAAGTGGTCTCTGCCCAACTAGTCACGCGAGAAGCGGGTAGGCACAAAGGATCCGATGGAGTCTTTCATGAATTTTGAGGGACGTCCTTTCAGACTGGCTCTGTATCGCTCTTCGCCCGAGGTGGAAGGATGAGATGCGACGGTGAGGCCTTCCGCATGCGTAGGCTGTATGAAATCCCCAGGCTGGCTCTGACGGCGCTGACGATCCCCTGTTCCATACATAGAGTTAACGCTACGCTTCCTAGCCATGGGTCTTGAATCTTGTTTGTTTTCAGAGGGTTGGCTGGACTCGCCATCCGCCGACTTGGTGAATGACCTGGATTTATGAGAAGCACCGTACGTCTCAGCGGCATTTTGATCGGACCGAGGCTTGTTCGGGCGAAGGCAGTCTGGATCAAGGGGGATATCGTCGGGGTGGTCGACAAGGTACTGGAGGATTAGACGTTGCATGGCCTCATGAAGGTGCGCTTCATCGTAATTCTCCCATTGCCAGAAGCTGTATTCCTGCGAGACCTGGCGAGAGAGTTTCGCCATGAGCATAGCAACGTCCTTCATGTCAGGCGGCAACAGTTGCATCCATCTAGAAGGAGCGTAGTCGAGAATGGTATTGCGGGGATCATCGTTGGCCATGCGCGTGCGAGCTGTGCGCGAGTCCGGAATTTGATGGTTGCGGAGGATTTCCCAGACGTCCTCGGAAACATCGCCCAAATGATCCTCTTTAGGAAACGCCAGAGGCCGCACACGAAGGATGACAAAAACCATCGACCAGAAGATCGATTCAGCGTCGTGCTCAGCGCGATGGCAGTACTCGTCCAGAGTAGTCTGACTGGGGATAATTTCCATCTGTTCATCATCAAATCCTGGTTGCTGCGATGGGGCAATACCGCCATGGGAACGGCCCGGTTGGTCATTGTATCGCTCGTAACGCCCGGGATCCGACCTGCATGCTTCCTCGTAGAGACTCTTTGCGGACCCAGTCAACCGTGGCATGGGGAAACCACGAAGGAAGCGACAGTGTGTCAGGGGCTGGCCATACGTTAGCGCGCGTGCGATATAAGTAGGGGTACCCTGAAACTTGTTTAAACGCAAACGAGGTAAACAAGAGCGGATCGAACGTACGGTACGACTTTTGAGGTCGTCGTGACTCCAGGACTTGTGATCAAGCATGACGCTATTGTCGCAATCAATGATGACACAGGTTGCCTCCCGTTTGTCGGCAAGGCTGCAATGACATAAGTCAATCCTTCCCTTAGCGCATCCCGCCGGAAAGCTCACCGAGGCTTTCCCCCAAGGATGTCAGCGATGAGTAATACGTCCTCGGCCGCATGTGTACCGGTTTTGAGAGACCACTTGGGGTAAATGAGAATGTTGTGCCTGCTCATATCCCTATGGAGGACACGTCGCTGCTTCAGAACGGTGCGGTGCACTAAGAAAGGGGGCAGCTAAATGTAGATGTCAAGAGTCCAACAGGTTCGTTCACATACCCTCGAGTGCGTCGTAGATGCAACGCAATAGGTCGTTTATAGTTTTGGCTTGCTCGAGCGGCTCTCCCACATCCCAGAGAACCAACCGGAACTTCTCGCGCAGCGTCCCATCTTCTTCCTTTCCGCACTGGAGGGGCTGACCGTCGACGGTGACCACTTCGGCACATCTGGGACGAACGACGCCTGGGATGTAGCCGTCTGCGTGGATGTGTTCCAGAACCTGCTCCTCCTTGAATCGTTGGCTGATGGGGCGGCAATACTCCTTGATAACGACTCCATCACCGTTTGCATCTTTCGCAAGGAAAACGGTGGCTCGACGAGACCATGGGCGGCCGACGAAGATGAGCGAGCCGTGACGGAACTGCTCTCCGGTGCTGCGGAGCGTGATTGACCAGCCTGCAATGGTTTTGTCCGCTTCGTTGGGAGTCCAGGCTATGCTAGTGTCGAAGAAGAGGTGGGCATCGGGCGGCAGGTAGAGAGAATACAGATACGCCTGAAGGAGCTCCAACTTATCATCCCACGGAGCCCACGGGGATGTGATAATACCAAGTACAGGGCCAGTCAGGTACACTTGATATCCTTCGGGTTTGACAAGAAGAAAGAGGACGCAATGGTGATCAGGGCGTCCTTGGAGGTGGCGGTAAGCATAGCGCGCGACTCGGAGCCACTCTTCGGTAAGTTTGTCTCCCTTGCCGTTCACTACAACAGCGGTGTTTATGCGATTCCATGGAACTTGATGATAGGAGTCGTCCTCGACAAGAGAACTAGCGCCATCGCGTACCCCGAGCACGCCGGGCATCTCGTAAAGCGGTTTGAAAGGAGAGGGTACCGGTGGGCATTTATGTGCGTCGATAAAGACAATGGGGGAATCTGTCGCGTCCGGTATGCCGCATTGCCTCTTGACTTGTGCCTTCTGAGCATTAGAAAGAGTGTCTTTAAGGAAGTCAAGTCAGGGGCGAAGACGTTGAAGCAAAATGTCTCATGTACCTACCATACGTCTGCTTGCTCAGGGTTGTCAAAACATGCGCGACCAGAGAGTACGGTTTCTCCTCTTCGAGGCCGCCCTCAAGTATGACCTGAAGCTGCTCCTTGAGATGGCCTGTTATCGTGCAAGGTTTGGGGTTGGAGCGCAGATGGTTTTGTATGAACTGCGGGTCCTCGTGCTCGTCAAAGACGTCAACAGGGGCTAAATGTACGAACCATGGTGACAATGGTTGACTGTGCATTCTCTAGTAGAGAGGAAAGGGGAAACTTACCTGCGGTAGAGTTCGTCAGAGCATCACTTGGACAGTCCGACGCAGCCATGTCGTAGCACTGCGTGCCGACCCTAGCGAGAGACCGGGGACGCCGGACAGAGGAGACCCGTTGGTCGAATGCACAACAAAAACCGCGAAGACCACCCTATGGCTGTAGCAAACCTTTGACGACCAAATCCATGCTGTTAAGGCTTGCAGGATAAGTTCAAGTTGGTGGCGTGTGGCAAACTTGAGGTCGAGTTAGCGCCTACATCTGTAGCAAGTAAACAATATTAGCGTCAAATTAACGTTTCCTGAAACACGGCCAAGCTAGCCATATGTTCGAACATTATACTTGGAGGTGGCACAACATGGAGCCTATTTCTGCGTGTAGTATGAGCAATGATTCATGAACTTGGCTGAGGGACCCATGACGCAGATGTTGGAGCGGCCTCAGCCTTGCGGCTTTGGGCGCCAGAGAAGAACGACCTCCCCGGTCGCTTACGTCAGCTGGAAGAGGATTACAGCTCCGAGTGGGAGTGCGTCCCTGGCTGCCCTTTGGCTGCCCTCCATGCTCTCAAAGACCGCACATCCTGTGCTCTTCCGTTCAGTCCCACGCACCTCGCATCGCTGTCTTGCTACTGCCGCACGTACGGCCCCCTCTGCCTTCTATCTTGACCCCGCACGCGCAACCCATCCTGCAGTCACTACCACACCGACTTCCGTCTCTCCCCGCCTCAGGCACGAGATTGAGAGCGCCCTACGCGTCGACCAAGCAGGAGAGCTCGCTGCGAACTGGATCTACAAAGGGCAGCATGACGTCCTCGGACGGGACCCTCTCACAGGTCCTCTCATACAAGCGAGCCCAGTGGTACTCTTTCCTCCTTCACACCTTTTGACTTGCCGAACAGGACATGTGGGACCAAGAGAAGAAGCACCTTGCCGTCATGAACAAGTTGCAGCTCCAGCACCAAGTCCGCCCAACCCTCCTCTGGGAGCTTGCTCGTCTCGGTGGCTACGGTCTCGGAGCCGCCACCGCCCTCATGGGTAAGGAGGCCGCCATGGCGTGTACGGAGGCCGTCGAAACCGTCATTGGAGAGCACTATGATGAGTACGTCCCGGCCCGACCCGCGTCCTCTACCGCACCCTGATTTGTGACCTGTACAGCCAACTCAAGGCTTTAGAAGAACTCCCAGATGACCACCCGAGTATACCTCTCCTGCGAGAGGTGATAAAAGAGTTCAGGGATGACGAACTAGAACACCTGGATATCGCCGTAGAGAACGACTCCCAGAAGGCTCCTGCTCATGCACTGTTGAGCACTGTTGTTGGGGCTGGGTGCAAGGTCGCGATCGAGTTGTGCAAGCGGTTCTAGTGCACCATTGGACAGGCTTCCGGACAACTGTACATCATACCGTAGTAATTGAGGCCCAGCCGCCGCCGTAATGAATCCTCCACTAATTTGACGTCTCCGGAGCCGGTGCGACACGCGCGAGCGACTCATGCTTGCGCTTGCCGGTCCACTCCCACTTCATCTGCAGCGTTGTGCGTGAGATGAACCGTCGGCGGTCCAAGTAAGGGCCGGGATGCTAAGTGGGATACGTACGTTCTGTTGGTACGCGAGAGCAAAGACGGCGACGGGGAACACGACCATGCCGAGGATGGATTGGCGTGCTGTCCTGGAGTTGAAGCGGAAGTGTTGATACACCGCCTCGCGCTGTTCGTTATCGGTGTTGAGCAGCCGTGCAAGTCGGGAGACGGAGGAGGCCACGCACCATGGTGTTCCACCGCTCAATGGCGGGGTCGGTCTGGGAGATGTACCCATGTCAGACAAAGACCTCGAAAACATCGCTACAGAGCAGGTAAATCACCTTTGTGTACCCTGCATCGACGAAAGAGGTGGTCAGACGGGCGAACAAGGCGACGGACGGGGGACTGACCGTGGCCGGCCATGGTGGATGCTGTCTGTGTTGAAGCCGAAAGGAGGCGCCCGTCTCTTGCTCTCTTCCACCATCTCCCCGGTCCGCCTTCCGCCTATCCTCATTCCTCTCCCCACTCTGGCTCGCACAACACATGGCATACAATCGGGAATGGGACAAGGGCAAGCAGCCCGACTATAACGAGTACGGTGCCTGGCAGCCAGGCCCCAGACTCGGCAACAACATGCCTGGCCGGGACGACGAGTACTACTACGGCGACACCAAACGTAGAAAGTACAACGATGGCGTACGCGTTCTATACCACTGCGAACCCGTGTGTTGGATACGGCAGGCTCAGCTTTAAGCTGTAGGGCTACGACGCGTCCCAAGCGTACGACGACGCAGGCTACGACAACCGCCAGTCCTGGGACCAGGGGGCTCAGGGTGGTCAATACCACGACGGCGGCCAGTTCCACAAAGGCGGGGGTGGAGCATTCCCCAAGAAGCGGATGGTCCCTAGTGACCCCAGTCCACATGTTATATTCCTTGGCCTCGATCCTGATTTCACCGAATCCGACGTGAGCCCTTAATATTAATACTTTAGCTCATCGCATGAAACTCATTTGTTTTGGGTGTATCAGATGCAAGCATACCTCACCAGCAACGGGTGTAGCATTGAGTCGGTCACCATCATCCGAGATAGAACATCAGGCACTTGCCCCAATTCCCTTCATAACGTTCCGCAGTGCATTGACGTCTCTTCTTCCCCCTCCCCTCCCCTTGCCGACACCTCCTTCACACGCCACCGCCCTCCCGGATGTGATCAATAACAGGTATCTCAAAGGGCTTCGGATTCGCCCAGTTCACCAGTACCGAACACGCGCGGGCGTTTGTCGACCCTCTCTTCCCCTTCATCCAAATTCCACCGCCTGCATCTCATGGCGCGACCGCGACTGCCGCCTTCTACCGTGCTGTAGAAGCCGGCGCTCAAGTGCCTCCAAATGGCCGCCGTGTCAAGATCGACTACTCGCAAAGCGCTGCGCCCAGCGATCGCAGGAAAGCTATGCTCAACGGTCCTCCGAATGACGGGACGCGTGACATTGGGAACGCTCAGGTCCCGGTACTACTCTTCCGTGGGCTCGATCCACTCTCCGGGCCTCAGGCCGTCGCGCAGGCCATGAAGACCAGCTCAGGGCTCGGCAAGGAGGGCGCGTGGGGTATGCGAAGGATCATCCTCATCAAGGACAAGGTCACAATGCAGAGTTGGGGCTTCGCCTTTGTCGAGTTTGTGGACGTCGAGGTGCGCCATACCATTTTTCCCATTGGAGCAGTGTTGACAGCAGCTGTAGTCCGCGTCCGCGGTCCTCGCTGCGACCATGTCTCGTCAGCTGCACCCGAATGGCTTCCGAATTTCAGACAAGCCTGTGGCTGCTTCATTCGCACACCCGTATTCATTCCAACCTCTTCCAGACTACTCGTTGCGAGACGATGCGACCCTGGCCTCTTCGGTTGCTCTCGGCGGTGCAGAGGGCGTATGGGTTCGTTATTGGGATGAGGCGTCTACCGCTGCCATCCTCGAATTCAAGGTAGACGAGACTGCCAAGCCGACGAATGCCGCACCCGCAGCCAAAGAGAAGAAGGAAAAGAAGAAGAAGGGTCAGTGTCCAGTTGATGTGAACGTGTCATCTTGCTGATATTCAAGAGTGTGTTAGATGTCGCTGCAGCACCAGCGGAGGCCTCTGCGCTCCCTGTCTCTGATAAACCGGTCACGCTAAGTTTCAAAGGCGGTTTCTCTATGAGCAAGCCAGGTACTACCGGGACCTCGAAGAAGCCTGTTCCCGTGTCACAGGCGTTCTCGATGGACGACGCCGCTGAGGGAGAGACGGACGAGACGGCGACCGAGGCGAACACCACGGAAGATCCGAAGGGTTTGTCTCGATGTTGGGAGACAGCTGTATGCACGGGTTGGCTGATAGTATTCCGGCTGGTGTAGTTGCAGCCGCGAAGAAGGTCGCGCCTCTTATTGCTAGTAAGAAGGTGAATACCCTTTTTACCTTCGGCCCCTACCATTCCATTAATGGCATACTCAGACGGCAAACAACATCACCAAGTGGAATCAAGTGCAAGATGTGCTGCATCATGACGCTCCACAGGACGTACCCGTTGCTCAACCTGTGAGCTCCTGTGTCACTTCAAGTCGAAGATTCGTTAACTCTATTCACAGGCACAGGCTCCCAAACCTGCTGCACCTGCTGCCGTTGTTACAGTGAAGGCAGAAACGCCCCCACCAGCGGAGTCGGAGTTCGAGTTTTCCGACACATCGGCTATGACTTGTTTACTCTGTGCGCGTCAGTTCAAGTCGCTAGACCAGCTCAAGAGACACAACAAGGATTCCGACCTTCATAAGGTAATGATCCGCTATCCCTCATCGATTCTGTCCTAAACCTCGCCGCTCCAGAAAAATTACAAGGACGCCAATCTCCGCGAGCTTGCACGAGAAAAGGCGAAGGCCGCACGTGCGAAGGCTGAGCAACAAGCTGACCAGTCACAGACCAAGTACCGCGATCGCGCTTCCGAGCGTCGCGTCATGAACAACCAGCCCGACGTTCCCCGCCTCCCACCTCCCGAACGCCCCGGGACCAAGCGGAAGCACGAGGAAGGTCCCCCCGCGCCATCCCCGCCGACTCCGCCGCCGGTCAACCCTGGACAAGACGAGAACAACATTGGCAACAAGCTGCTGAAAATGATGGGCTGGAAGGAAGGCCAAGGGCTAGGGACGTCCGGCGACGGTCGTGTCGATCCTATGTGCGTATCGTCAAATCGATTGTGCTTCTTCGTCGCTGATTTGGTTTTATCGTAGTCAAACCGCGATCTACGCCTCTGGGGCGGGGCTCGGCGCAAGCAAGGGGAAGGAGATCTCCAAGTTCGCTAGCGACTATGCTGGCTACGTCAATTTGGCTAAGGATGGCGTGAGTACTTTTCCCGTATACCCTCATTCGCCTGGCACTCAAAGGTTGCTCTAGGCTCGCGAGCGTTATGGCAGCTGAAACCTCACCGTGTGCTCTTACGTATGTTATTGTCGGCCAGCCATCCCTTAAGCTGTAATTTTGGTTCGTTTCTCGTACCTGTATGCCAACGTCCTGCAATGCTATTCTTAATTTCGACACGGCTCGCGGGCGGTATATATGATCGTACAATGTAGAGCACAGTATTTCCCTTCACATTTGCTCCTGAACGCCGTCCATTTTGGAAACGGCGTTTTAGATGCCATTCCACGCGAAGCCTTTCTCGAGGACAAACTCGCTCTCCAGCACCATCTCCGCGCTGCTCTTGCCAACATGCACGCCATAGGTTCCCGGCACTGCCTTCCACTGATTCCTGCGCACGTCCCACCACGAGACAGCATACTTGTCGAGGCTGACGGTCACGGTCTTGCTCTGCCCAGGGGCGATATCGCGCGCCTTCGCGAATCCACGCAGTTGCAGGCGTGGCGTCGTGAGCCCGAAGTCGGGCATGGACACGTACACTTGCACGACATCCGAGCCCGCGATGGCGCCCGTGTTCTTCACCGTGACGTTCACGTCGAGTTTGAAATCTTCTCCGCCCTTCACGGAGGTGGAGGAGAGCGTGAGGTCGGAGAATTCGAAGGTCGTATATGAAAGACCAAACCTGCAGTGCACCCACCATTCGTCAATCTCGACACGCAATCTCACGGAAGGTAGGACCCGGCATATACTACGCACCCGAAGGGGAAGAGCGGCTTGACGTCCATGACCTGGTAGCCCTTGTAGCCGACAAAGAGGTCCTCACGGTAATGGATCTGCGCGTTCTCGCTCTTGAAGTTCGGGTATGCGGGGATGTCCTGAATGCGCACGGGGAGCGTGAGCGGCAGACGGCCGCTCGGGTTGATCGAGCCGAAGAGCACGTCCGCGAGACTGTTCCCCGACTCGTTGCCCGAGTACCACGCTTGCACGATCCCAGCCACCTCGTTCACCCATGGCATCGCGACGGCGGAACCCTGTAGACTGTTACGGCGCCGAGACAGGCTGGACGCAAGAGCAAGGCGTGACTCACAGCCTGGAGGCAGACGACAGTGTTCGGGTTCGCCTTCGCGACCCGCGCGATGAGCTCGTTCTGCGGGCCGGGCATGTTGAGCGTCGGTCTGTCCGAACCCTCGCTCTCCCAGTCGGGCGAGAGGCCCGCGACGATGACCGCGACATCGGACTCTGCGGCGAGTTTCTCGGCCGCGACCATCGCAGCCTCGCGCTCGATCTTCTCGCATGCGCCCACACGCTTTGCAATCACGCTCACTTAGTATTTTCAAGAGAGCGAGGAAGTCGCGGACTCACCACTCCGCGCATGAGCGCAGGCTGCGAGCGGTCGGCCTCAGCACCCTCTGGGGGCTTGGTGTTCGTGTACTCTACAGTTATCTCGACAGGCTTGCCTGCCTCAAGCGAAACGGTGCCCAGCTCTTCCACGGTGCCTTGCCTGTGCAGGCAACCTCATCAGCAACCCTCCTATGCTCCATCACGTAGCCACTAGTACGTACCCATAATAGAAATCTCCCGGGCGCTGCTTGGTCCAGTTGTCTACGAGCAACTTCCCCTCGATGTATAGCTTCGCACGTCCCGCGACGGTCACGCCAAGCTCGTACTCAGCTGTCTTCTCCATTGTCAGGTTTCCGCGAAGCTTCAGCATCCATGTTTCGCCGAGACCGGGTGGGAGGAAGTCGTTGAGGCGGATACGGGTGTCGTGGAGGACATATTCCTTGACAGGACCGCTCGTCGGGACGCCGTTTGCGTCGCTGTTGTAGAACGTGCAAACCCAGCCGGGCTCGCCGGATGGCGTGGTGAGGAATGCTTCTATGGTCGGCGTGTACTTGAACGCTAATGTAGAGTCGAAGCGTCAGCCTGTGTCGCAGAGAAAACGTCGTGAAGCCTTACAGTAACACCCGACCTCGTAATCGAACTCGATGCCCTTCGGGGCGTTCCCCGTGATCCCAGCGAACGGCGTAACGACATAGCTCGCCTTAAGCGCAGCGCTCCCACCCCCGGAGATGATCCTATCCTTCATGTTCGGGCCGATCAACGCCACCTTCTTCGTCCTGCCAGGCGTCAGCGGCAGCACGCTCTTCTCGTTCTTGAGCACCACCATGCCCTCTGCGGCGAGCCTCCGGCAGAACGCCCTCCCCTCTGGGGTGTCGCGCGTGCGCTCCTGGCCGTCCCCAAAGACGACGTCCGGGTTGCGTTGCGCTTGGCGCTGGACGAACTCGAGCATGGCAGTCGCGCGCTCATCAAGCGTGGACTCGAGGATTTTCTGGCAAGACAAGGCGTGACCGACGAGAAGTGGCGTGCGCCAACGCGGGGGGCCGGGCATCTCAAGGTCGAGGCCTGCGTTGATGGCGAGGTCGACGCTGTAAGTGCCGTACCTGTCGGGGGAGGCAGCCATGTCAATGCGCTGACGGGATGTGACCGGTGTAGACCGACCAATCGCTCATCACGATGCCGTCAAAGCCCCATTCCTTGCGCAGGATGTCCTGGAGCAGAGTCGGGTTCTCGGAGCAGTGGACACCTTGGAGTCTCCCGTAGCTAAAACGCTCGTGAGCGAATGCGGCAGAACATAACCGGATATCACTGACGAGGTCATGAAAGCCCACGGCTTGGCTAATTTCTGTGCCAGCATGAATCTAGGCAACGGTGTTCAGGAATCATCGTTATACTATATGATGTCGAAGACTTACGGCATCAGGTAGATCTCGCGGAAAGCGCGATCTGACATGACCGACTCGGCTGCGGTGCGCTCATGTTCCTGGTCGTTGGCGGTGAAGTGCTTGATAGTGGCGGCGACACCTTTGGACTGGAGTCCGTTGACATACGCAGCAGACATCATTCCTGGCCAGAGGATTTGAAGTTAGCCATTCAACGGCGAGAATATTTACACGGTGACATTACCTGAGAGATGAGGATCCTCCGAGAAGGACTCAAAGGCACGTCCGCCGAGCGGATTGCGCTGAATGTTACAGGTCGGAGCAAGGAGGATTACCGAAGACTTGACCTTGGTTTCGTCGGCAAGGAACTGTCCGACCTGGTGGAGAAGCTCCGTGTCGAAGGTTGAAGCCATAGAGGTGGCGCACTGGGTGCGAACAGATGGACTTAGGAAGACCTGTTAGTGGGAATGTTAAGAAGTACGAACGGGTATACACTGCGCAGGGGTGGAGACGAAATGTGAGGACCCTCGAACTCCCTAGGTAGCGGTCAGTTGGAGATGTAACATGCATGAGGGGGAGGTTGGATGGGTGGGTACATTGGGGCCATCGCTCATGCGAACGGAAGGGATGTTAAGACGATCTATGCTGTGGGTGTTCCACCAGTTGGGCGCGCCGAGGAGACGAATCTTCTCCTCAGTAGAGAGTTTGGAGACGAGTTCGGGGACGGAAACGTTCAGGAAATCGCGCGACATGTTGGAGAGCTAGACGGGGACTTTGCCACTACAGAAACGAGGCAAGCAGGGGATGCAGAGCCTTGGGACCTCATAACACGGTTGGCTTAAATGAGGACGCTGAGCGGCGAAACCTCGGAAAGTAGGCGTGAGGATCTTGATCGGGGGGACCCATCTCTCGCCCGCCGGCCGACCCGCAGCGATATGTGAATGGTACGTACAGCCCCTCGGACGGTGCCTAAGAGGATTTAGTGACTGTTTCGTTGAAGACAGACGTATGTCATGGATATCGCGGAGGCAGCTTGGTGAACAGACGATGAATGCGTAGGGTGACGGCGCGCCCTCTAGAAAAGACAAAGGCCCAGAGCAAAAACGGCGAGTGGGGAGGCGGAGAATTGAGACGAGTTCGACGGGCGAAGAGAGCGCGGGCGGAGATATGGCTGCCGCTGTGCCGCCTGCCGGGATGCGAATGAGGTCATGGGCCCAAGACGGGCCAGTGTTGCTCGTCATGGCGGTCATGGGTCGCACGGACGTCGACAGAAACTGAAGGCAGGAGACACGGGGGCCGTACATAGACGATGGTCGAGTCCAGGGCGTCGTCGTCCGACGGACCAAGACTTGCGGGGTGGGCCCGGGTGATGGCTATAAGCGTCCTGTAGTGTCCCCCGCTGACCGTCGTTAACGCTGGTAAACATTCGGCCTTGATCGCAAGGGCTAGCCCCTTACAATGCAGGCTTATAATTGGCTAATGTCCCCGCGTCCTATTCTTATCTTCTTCTAATGCGCGTAGGCGCCCGATGGGTCGGCCCGGCAGGGCCGCTAGGCGTCTTGCATCTTCTCCGATCTTCTCGCTCTAGCTCTCGTCTGTACTTATTTCCTCTGCCTGCATCTTCTCCGCTGCTCTTCTTCGAAATGGCGAACGACGGAATAGACGACACTCCGACGAATCTGGTCCTACCAAAAACCGATGCAACCCTTACAATCCGAGTCATCAAGTCCTTCGAGTACCGCACGGAGCGGAGTCTGGTTCTCCATCATGTCAACCTCGAGCAAACGACTGTCGGTCAGCTCAAGGACATGGTGAGACAAGGTGCGTGTAAAATCAATATTAGCGTTACATCTCCGCCCCGCGAGCCGTATTCTGCCTTCACCAGCTATACAGTCTCAACCTGGCTGGAAGCCCTATCGAAATGCCGTCCTCGGTGAGCATATCAGGTTCTTGCAATTGCATCGGACTTGTCCCAATCGCGCTCCCGACGCAGACACTTTGAAGTTGTATACGAAAGCTCACGGTGCAAAGGTGCGCCACTTGATCCTGCCTTAACGCTCGGGCCTGACGATCTGTTCGGGGTCAGACCACAAACCTCATAATCAACCTCGATCATGACGACTGGATATTCGACGACGACTCTCAGGTCTTAGTCGACCTTGGTCTTGGTGAGTCGACTCCTAGAGTTTTCAGCAGTTTTTCATCTAATATGGGCCACCAGAGAACGAGTCTGAAGTTAGCTTCTTTGACCGAAAGCTGTATGAGGCGTTCAAGAAGAACCCGGATGTATGTCTTCTCTCTCTCCGTTAGACGGAGTGTACTGATTGTACTGACTTTGCGGCCAGACCAAATGGGAGGGCTAGACGGAGGTCTTGGAGGTTACTGGTAGTGTGTATCATGGCTGGGTTCCCCTGTTGTATTGTACCACTTTGCTACGATATAGACCAAGGTAATACGAGATCGAGACTTTATCTCCCCACGCGAGACTTCGAGTCGGTTAATCACATGCGAGGTTCACGTGGCTGAGAGGCGCCTGCCGTAATGGACGAGCGGTGTCGAGACGAGGACGGTTTGCGAGCGAAGGCGAAGCGGAGGAGCCCGTGCAGAGGACCAGCACGCAAGCCGATGAAGTTCAGCCAACACAACTCGTCGCCCTTTTCTGGCTTCTTTCCAAAACGGCCCTCGTTCCGTGGTCATCTCTACCGCTCGGGGGCTTTCATCCGCTCGTCCACCGCTCGCTTCCTCTCCCAAGACTCTCGCAATGCTTATGACAACACCACCTCTAGCGGGCGGGCACCGCTATACCGTCAGTCTATTCTGGCCTGTGCTCATCTCGTACGCTTCTCACCCCCAAATTTTCCAGGCCGTCTCGTCGAGGCGTGGCAAAACACGCCAACAAAATGGTATCCTCTACCGGTAGCCGCTGGCGCCCTCCTCCTCGTAGTCATTCAATACCGCAGAAAGTCGGCCGCGCGGGAGGTCGCCGTGGATGAGGATGGGAACGAGATCATTAAATTGAAGGGCCCATGGCATGTACGTCTTCCGTCGTCTCTGTGCCCGACTCGTCTCTCTCGCACCTCCCCGCACCAAGTTCGCGATGACCTGGCGAGCATGCCGTACTCAACGTGTCCTCTCGGCAGGTACATGTCATCGGCGCGCTTCCCCTCCGCAACCTGTCACGCTTCTGGGGTTATCTCAACTCTCTCGAGCTTCCTGTCTGGGCCCGTCCTATCGGCTTCCGTGTCTACTCGAGCATATTCGGCTGCAACCTTGACGAGATCGAAACTTCAGACCTCACTCAGTACCGTAGCCTCGGCGAGTTCTTCTATCGCAAACTCAAGGATGGCGCGCGGCCCATTGACGACGCAGTCCTTGTACGTTGTGTTGTTGTATCTTTACGCCTCATTTGCCTGAAAGTACTTGTCGCGTGCCACAGGTAAGCCCTGCAGACGGTCGCGTGCTTCACTTTGGTGTTATCAAGGACGGCCGCATCGAGCAAATCAAGGGTAGCACCTACTCGCTCGATGCGCTGCTTGGTGTCGCACGTCCTGGCGCCCCCGCAGCGACCTCCATCGAGTTCCCTGACCGCCACCTCGAAGAGGTGAACCACAAGCACTTCGCCGACATCAACGGCATTGAGTACAGCCTACAAGATCTCCTCGGCACGTCCACACCTTCGTCATCAGGCGCGTCCACGCCCACAGTCGAGGTGCCCCCAGCGCCGCTGGTCTCGTCAGGAGCAGGGTCATCCTCCAAGAAGCACGGGGAACGCACAGACGCGTCCGTCCCGCGCGACCAGGCGTTGTCTGAGACCGTCGCGCAGGACGTGAGCATGGCAAGCGAGGTCGGCATCCGCCCCACGGCCGCGCGCAGGGACAGCTTCACGAGCGTGCGGACGAAGCCGGGCAACGACACGTTCTTCGTCGTCATCTACCTCGCGCCCGGTGACTACCACCGCTTCCACAGCCCCGCGGCCTGGGTCGTTGAGCGGAGGCGTCACTTTGTCGGTGAGCGGATCACAGATACTTTGGTCGTAGACCTCTTTGTTGACGCAGTCGCATCTTAGGCGACCTGTTCTCCGTCTCGCCGTGGATGGTGAAGCGCCTGCAGAACCTCTTCGTCCTCAACGAGCGCGTTGCACTCCTTGGACGCTGGAAGCACGGTTTCTTCGGCATGATCCCCGTGGGGGCGACGAACGTCGGGAGCATCAAGATCAACTTCGACAAAGACCTCCGCACGAACGTCGGCCGCCGGCGCGACCACCCCGTCGGCACGTTCACCGAGGCCGTCTACTCGGCCGCGTCCCCCCTCCTCAACGGCCAGCCGCTGACCAAGGGCAGCGAGATGGGCGGCTTCTGCCTCGGCAGCACGATCGTTCTCGTCTTCGAGGCACCCCACGACTTTGATTTCGCCGTCAGCGCGGGCCAGAAGGTGAAGGTCGGCCAGATGCTCGGGGACGTCACCCGCCCGGAGGCGCACTAGCTTTGAGGGGACTCCTCTCCATTCGATTCAACTCGACATTGTATACTAATAGTGGACTAATGACGTCGCAATGCTACCGCTGTATAAACTTCGTGCGCTCATATCCAAGAAAAGCTCTTGTATCGGTGAAAAAGTGGAGGTCTAGACTCTATTTCTCCCCCCGAAACCGCACCTGCCGGCGGCTGACGATGTCCGAGCTCGATGGTCAGCCGCAGGAGGCTCACGCCATATTGACTCAACCATGGCTGACGATTCAAGCTCAGCTGGGCCAAGACCTAATGGTGGGGTATATAATCTCTAGTCCGCCTCTCGTTCCTCCCATCCTCTCTTGTCCTTGCACCACCACCCTCTCCCTCCTCTCATCTCCCTCCTCACTTCTTCCTTCCTCCTCCACTTGCCGAGATCCGTGCTTGCGTCCAAAGGGCGTGTGTGGAGAGGTGGCGAACTGTCTCAAGGATCACGGTACGCATAATCACGCATTCTGTTACTTTGCAGACCCTCATGCACGACACGAGTTTGTATACAGGAAGGTCAAGCAAACTGGGCGAACAGGAGGCACGTCTCTCGCGTGCACTGTGTGTAGCACACACGGTGCGCAGGTACGATCGTAAGCTGTTGCTGTCTCTCGAAGTCGCGTTTCACCGATCCTGTCTTCATGCTACTTGGATTCATATCGAGGGTGGTACCGTGGTAGCTGGCCTCCACGCCCGGTGCATAGTTGCAGAGTAGATGAGTACGGTTCCTTTCACACTCTGAATAACCTTGCTTATTCGGCGTGTAGTGTGGCGCTTAGGAGGGCGGTCGGATGCTTCATCCGTGGAGCCGACCGCCCTTGGCTGAGATGCAATTGGGCTCTGGGGGTTCATTGGGTTCTGGGGGTCATCGGGTTCTGGGGGTCACACCGGGTCCTTAAGGCTCGTCAGGGGGATATTGGGCTCTGGGGGACTATTGGGATCTGGGGGCGCGTTCGTTTCTAGGCCACACCGGAACCCGAGAAAGTGAAGATCATTGAGTTCGGAAAGATGATACTGTGAGTTGTCTAGATCGTCTTGATATTAGCTGCAATCTTATTTAATTCGGTCATGTTATGCGAGGACTCAATGCCTCCTCTCCGCCCGTGGGTTTAAGCCTGTAAGTGAGTTATTCTTGTCTCTAAAAGGGTCTAATACTGACAAAGCTCTTACATTCTTTAATCGGGCCCTGAGAGCCATCATCCGCAGTAAACAGCGCGTTGCAGCGTCAAGACAGCCATGCCATACTGGCGGCTGGCATGCCAAGAAGCTAGCTATCTCGGGGAGCCGCATACTGACTGAATAGATAAGTGAAATTCCTTTACCGCGTTCAACAAGCTCGCTCATGATCTTATTTCCATTGGGGCGGCCGAATGCTCTCTTTTGAGAGCTGGTCGCCCCCGCGCGAAATGTAAATGGGTTCTGGGGGCACATTGGGTTCCGGGGGGTCATCGGGCTTTGACTCGGGTTCCTTATTTTTGCATGACTATAGGGCCCAGAAAGAGAAGAGTTTGGAGGCTAACTAGTTTCGAAGATGTAAGTCATTTGAACTCCCTTCCACAGCTACTGAGAATTCATCTAAGTTGGACTGGACCCGGATCCGCGAGAGCTCCACACCGCCTTCACGACGGCCACGGTGCGCGCTCTGCGTCGTCATCTTATTGTCGTTTAGAATATTGAAGCGATCGACAAAGAAAACATAGTAAAAGCCGCGGTGAAGAAGAAGTTCCTCGCCAACAACCATGATACCGTTGAAGACAATATGAAACGAATGTCGAGCTCTTGGTTACGGTCGAACCCACGATCTCGCTGTGCGCCTACGGATTAGAGAAATCGGGCCCACAAATGTCGCGCACGAGGCGGCGGGAGCCAGTATCTCCCCCAGGGCGCGCGAAACATCATTCAATGGCCGCGGATTTGCCAGCTTCTGGTAGGTCGTAGGCCTCGTGGGAGGCGTCCTACGCTATTGCGCCATACTTATATTCTTGAGCGGAGACCCCTGCCATTGCTTGCATAGCCGCCGATACCTCACGGGGACCCGGCGTGATCTCCACAAACGACTCGGAACTTCACCGGGCGGATTTGGGACGGAGAACACATTGGATTCTACCTTTCATTCGTTCACGTGTAACAAATGCTGTACAATTTCTAACGCTGGACAAGACCGGTCGACCGTTATAACCCCGAAACACACTAACAAGCTAGAGTCTATGCTAGATCCTAGTCACTGCAGCGTGCTGACCGAGCGATGTTCGTCTGGAACATACGCCGCTCGTGAGCCAGTTCCGAAATCCATGTCTGAGCACATCTCGCGTACGAATTTTCGGCCTAGACCATGTCGATCTCGTGGTGCAGGTTCCACGTAGAGACGCCGTGCCAAGTACCCTTCGTCTGCGTCTCCGCCCCGGTCTCCTTGCACAGGAACGTGATCGTGTACGGTACGGAGATCTTCCCGCACTTTACGGTCGACACGGCGTGCACGGTCTGGTGTGGACCGGCCTTGACTGGGAAATTGGCGGTGTACGTGTGTGAGATCGACTCTTGCTTGCCCCAGGTGAACTGGTGCGTGTTGGTGACGTCAACTTTGACCTTTCCGTCAGCGACGAATGGAATCCCAGCTAACGCAAGGGCGTGCATCAGCACGAGGCGTATGGGCACATCATGAAACTTAAAGTTGTGCGCTCACCCTCGATCTCCGTCCCGACAGTAATCTGGAAGCCGAGTGAGTAGTCGAACGTCGAAGTATGAGTGACTGCCTGGGAAAAGCTGAAGGACATCTCCTGCTCGGTGTCGGAGTTGTTCGTCAGTGTCTGGTCCGCGAGCGTGATCGGGCTGAGCTCAGTAATGGAACCCTCGTCGATGTCGTAGTCGACGCTCTTCACGACTAGGCCCGAGTGCGAGAAGTCGAAGGTCCAGTACTGGTCGTTGTACACGCCCCCGGCAGGGTGGTTCCAGAACATCGGGTCGTCGTGCGTGCGGGAGTAGAGTACCATGCTCGTCGACGGGCAGTTAATGCGGAACGTGCCGGCGTGCTTGCCGGACCCCTCCTCGAATTTGAACCAGCTGTGGGCGTGGCGTCGCCGGTGAGCACTAAATTCCGCCATATACTGCAAGAGTGTCGAACTTACTTGTCACTGTAATACCCGTCGCCGGAGATATGACCGATCTGGGGCTCGGCCGAGGAACGCGAGAATATGACTTTGCCGCTGTCCTTGCCCTTGATCGCATACTTCCCCGCGCGCTCTCCAGAACCGTAAAGAAGCGTGAAGAGCTGGTCCTCGCAGAAAGGGCCGCCATAGTGATAGAACTCGGGGTCATCCTTGCTGCGGGAGTAGATGACATACCCGCTAACTTCGTTGCGGAGACGGAAGTAGATGCCGTGAGGAGGAATATACATATCGCGACTGCACGAAACAACACTATGAGCAAGAAGCAATAGTAGTAGCAACGAACACAGACGTAGGTTGGTGTGCAGGGACGGTTGAGGAGTGAGGGTTGAAATTGGTGGACGTGTAGACGAGCTATTGCCTGAGGTTGCTGATAAGAGGCATTGTTACGTGCCCCTTTATACCAGTGAGTATTCTTGTCTGGTCGTGAGGATGACCTGCTGAAATATACGTCGCCCTGCCGTCGGCCCGACGGCGGACTACATGTGTCTAACAGGACAGCTGCATGGAATGGATGCTGAGTGAGCGAACGATCCGCAGTACACGATGTATTCGAGACCGACACCGATAGAAAGCCAATACCACAACACTTCACACAGAGAGGCCTCGTGAGCAACCTCCGTGCCGCACGCGGACATGCTGTGTTCGGGAATCTGCTTGCAGCAGGGAAGTTACACCACTACGCCGGGCGGCCAAAGTCAATATCCGACCATCGTCGACGTTCGGGTAATTCTGGGGTCGCCGCAAACCATGGGGCTTTATTACGTGGCATAGCGGTACAGCCATGTTCGGGGTATCTGCACTCGAGTGAGGAGCAGGTGGATATGTCGAATGAAAGTGAGCAAGAGAATCAAGCATGTGCCTGCGGCATTCCAAGCACTGAGAATGATATGCGAGTGGATCATGGCGTGACAGCGCACCTACAAAGTCAGTACATCAGTACCACCACTAGCTGGCTCATTTTCCTCGTCTGACGATCCCTCCTCACAGTATATACACGGCTCCCTCGGTATCGGTACTCCATCAAAGACTCCTCCGCAATGCCACACAGGAGTGTCTGGGATTTCACCCTCCACCAGTTTCCCTCCGATAACCAGACGAGGGAAGAGCCGTACGAGAAAACGCTTCACTTCTTCCATCTGCTCCGGCGAAATGTCCTCGTTCCTCAACCCCGCCAGCCGAACAGTCAAGTCCGCAAGCGGATGAGCGCCACCGTTCTCCTCGGAAACGCCTTCGGGAGGACTGACAGATTCTCCAGCCACGGAGAGCTTCTCGAGGCCCTGAACGGACAACGCAGGAAGTTGCAACTCAACGAGGCGGGGACAGAACTCGCTGAATTGCGCGAGCACCGCAAGCGAGGGTTTAGGTCCGGTAGGTGGGGCGTCGAACATATAGTCCCATTGTTCCCACCACGAGGGGAGCTTCAGTGACTCGAGAGCGCGCCATGCGCGCGGGATGGCTGAAAATGTTTCATCGGTCGCCTGCTGCCAGCCGGAGAAAGAACTGCTAAGACTGAAGCGACGCATGGCGCGTAGCGGAAAGAGTGGGGTGAGGATGCCTGCGGTAGTAAAGCCGCCGCCGTCGTACAATCCGAGAGTGAACTCCTCGATCCCAGGCGCAGCAGCGACGAGTGCATTCATAGCGGAGGTGTACTCCTCGGCGTCGCTGAGCGTCCGGTGGGAAGCGCGCTCGCCGCCGTCGTTGAGGCAAAGCGTCACTTTGCGCAGATTGGGTGTACGGAGTTGTGATAGAAGGGGAGCAAGAGCATTCCAAGAAGTACGGAGGGATATTTCCACGAGGTCCGAATGGAGTGGTGTGCACGGCATGTCCTTTGGAAGTGCCGCGTTCTTCTCGATGTCGGACAGGTCCAGACGGACGAAGCCTGGTTTTGACACAATACTACGAAACGCGGCGTAGCTGATGAAGTTGAGTTTACGCGCTGACGTCAGATGCCGGAAATTGAGCAGCTCCCTCGCTGTCACATCGTGCACGGTGAGTCCCCAGGTTAAATGCTTCAAGTTTGGTGCGATCTTGTAAAGCTGTTGCAACGCGCGGACAACGTCTTCGTGGGACATTACTTCTTTGCTCCGGCCGCTGCTACCGACGGAAAATGATTGCAGCGAGGATGTGCAGAGCATAGGGAAGTACATTCCGGGGAAGCGGCCAATGCGGAAATCTAGAAAACGAAGGGCGGTGAAGATACCGCGCCCATGGTTCCGTTGAAGGATGATCCGTGCGAGTTGTACCTCCAGTTTGTACACGGGGCCAAACGGTGAGCCATAGTCGCTTCTGTTCCAAGCGCGAACTTTCGCGGCATAGAATAAGAATCGTGCCCATTTTTCAGGGATCTCGTATAACTTGTCTGAGATAATCTAATGTGGCCGTCGTCAGCGCTTGTGAGAGCGTTATGAAGAACTTGCAACTTTGCAAGACCCTCCTCACCGAACGAAGATGCTTCTCGAGACGATGGCATCGGTAATGATGATATGAGCCGCGTTTGTGACGAGATAGGAGGTGCCACAGTGGCGTGAGGTCGTCGAGGGTGTGCCAAACTGCTGCGACGGCGGGTTCGTAGAAGCCACGACAGATGCGCGCGCATTGAGCTGCGAAACGCAACTGCGCCGAGCCATGCTTGGAGTCACTGGGGCCCAGCATCACGTCGAAGATGATGCGGACTAGGTCATCGTTCATCAGCACTTGATGGACGGAGCAAAACGACCCCGTCGTGAATGTTAACTCCTTGCCCATATTCAGCGAAAGTAGATTGGTCGACGAGTCCTGGAGCAAGCGCAATAAGGGGATGATGCGACTCGTACGCGTTGAAACATAGGTATATGGCTCACGAAAGGAGTGCGCAGGACAACAAGTGTTCGTAGGGATCGTAGAACTCTGGGCGAAAGCAACACGTAAATCAACCCAGATAGCAAGAGAGGAGTATTTGAGGAGTATATGTACCAACACGAGCGTTCCGTCCCGGATGTGATTATGCTGCGGTTCAATCCACCGTCACGTCACCTGACAAGGCGGTGCAACGTTCGAGTCAGCCTATAGGCGCGACGGACCCAGTCGATAGTAGTACACGTACACACCTATTTGCGTATTGGCTGTATATCGCCATAGGTGAGCTGCTCGCTGCAACCGAGCCTAAGGGGGGCTGAAGAATTTCTAATGACGACACATTCTGACTAGATGCCGCTTGCACAGGCAATATCATGTTGTAGTTTGACGCCTTGGCGGAAAAGGCCGCCGAGTTTCGGATCTGTCACTGATGAAAACGACAGCAGAAGTACATGAAGGAAGGTCTTGCGGGAGAAGCGTCTGCGAAGATCAGGGTAGGCTTGACAACAAAACCTGAGGGTTGCGAAGACTCTGACCTGGGATTAGACCGTACTCAATCGTCGTTCTACGTAGGACTCGAGAACGAGTTCAAGGAGTGTATGTAGCTGGCAACGGTGAGCTGAAGTTGCAGCTAAATAAGCCTGATTATGCCGCACTGATGATTCCCACGACACGCGTCTGGGGAGCTCGGCACTCGGCCCGGACCCCGCCGCATGTATGGCTTCCTCGATTCGGAGATCCCTATAATAGTAGTAAGTAATTCAAGCTTTCAAGGGCGCCTATGGCACACAACTGGAGGAAGGGCATAACGATTTTCGCGAGCCCGTTTGATGTTAAAGAAATTCCACACTCGGGGCAGGGGTACAGACTCCCGGGTTGAGAAATGCCCTAGTAGTAGGGCTGACCTGAGGTGTCGACGTGATCCTCCTGATTTCTCATGAGAACTACTAAGGTGTTTGCTACATCGAGGCCCGAACACGCACCAGGGCTACCGCATGTACGACTGCCATTGCCAGAGAAGTTTTCTGATACCTACCAAACAAAACTACATATGCTACTGAGAAACTACGTGGTGACCATTATCAGATGGCCCGTCTTCCTCGTCTGACGATTCTGTATCACAGTATACACAAGACTTCGACGGCATCGGTATCCCGTCGCGGACTCCTCCGCAGCGCCACGAAGGACGTTCGTCTGGGAATTCACCCTCCACCAAATTTCCTTCAATGTCCAGCCGGGGGAAAAGCCGCACAAGAAAGCGCTTTACACTCTTCCTCAGCTCCGGCGAAATGTCTTTGTGCCTGAGTGCGGCCAGCTGAACAGTCAAGTCCGCAAGCGGATGGGCGTCACCGTTCTCCTCAGAGACGTCTCCAGTGGCTGAGATATTGAGAGGTTCCCCGGCCGCAGCGAGCCTCTCCAGCCCCTCGATGGATAATGCAGGAAGTCGTAACTCGGTGAGGCGGGGACAGAACTCGCGGAGATGCGCTAGCACTGCGAGCGAGGGTGTGGGTCCGGTAGGTGGGGTGTCGGATGTGTAGTCCCACCACGTCGACCATGCGGGGAGCATGAGCGACTCGAGAGCGCGCCACGAGCGCGGGATGGCTAAGAATGTCTCGTCGGTGGCATGGTCCCAGCCGGGGAAAGAGCAGAGGAGGAAGCGGCGCATGAAACGCAATGGTAGAAGTGGAGCGAGGACGTTGGCGGGAGTGAAGCCGTCACCACTGTGAATTCCGAGTGTAAGGTCCTCAATACCGGGCGCAGCCGCGACGAGCGCATTCATACTGGAGGTGTACTCGTCTTTATCGCTGAGCGTCCTTTGGGAGGTACGCTCATCGCCTCCTTCAAGATATAGCATGACTTTGCGCAAAGCGGGAGCACGGATGGGAGACAGAAGGGTGCCAAGAGCGTGCCAAGGAGCCTGGAGGTATATTTCAACGAGATCCGAGCAGAATGACAGCGCGTGGGGTATGCTCCTTGGTGGTGCTATATTCGCCACAACTTCGGACGGGTCCAGGCGGATAAAGCCAGGTTTCGACACGATATCACGGAATGCGGCGTAGCTCGTGAAACTGAGTTTCTGCGCCGACGTCAATTGCCGGAACTTGAGCAGCTCCTCGGCGATCACGTCATCTACCGTAAGTCCCCAGGTTAAACTTTTCAAGTTTGGCGCGATCCTGTAGAGCTGCTGCAATGAGCGCGCAGCGTTTTCTTGGGACATTGTTTCTTCGTTCGGGTCATCGCTGCCAATGGAAAGCGACTGTAGTGAGGACGTGCAGAGCATAGGGAAGTTCATTCCAGGAAGGCGGCTGTAACGGATGTCCAGGGACCGTACGGCAGTAAAGATACCATTCCCACTGTTCCGTTCAAGAACAATCCGTGCGAGCTGCACCTCCAGTTGGTATACGGGATCCACCGCTGAGTAATGGCCGCCTCTGTTCCAGACACGGACTTTGGCGGCATAGAATAGGAACCGTGCCCATTTTTCAGGGATTTCATATATCTTGTCCGAAACAATCTATAGCTTAGTCGTCAGCGCTCGTGAAACTTGTGCGATCAACTTGAGTCCCGGCCTACACACCGAACGAAGATGTTTCTCAAGTCGATGGTGCCTGTAGTGGCGATATGAGCCACGCTTGGGACGGGATAGAAGGTGCCACAGCGGTGTGAGGTCATCGAGAGTGTGCCAGACTGCTGCGACCGCGGGCTCGTGGAAGGCGCGACAAATCCGGGCGCATTGAGCTGCGAAACGCAACCGAGACTCAGAACCATCCTTGAACTCGCTGGGACCCAGCATCATGTCGACGATGATGCGGGCAAGATCGCCGTTCATCATTACTTGATGGGTCGGAGAGGGCCGCGCCGATGAGAATGTTGACTGGGTCGCCATATTCACGAGAGGTAAATTTGGTGGACAAGCCCTGGAGGACTCGTAGGAGTAAGCAGATGGTTTGGCACAGTGAGGCCTATATAATGTAGATCACTCACGTAGAAAGTACGTGGCACCACGAGCCCGTGTAGGGATTGAGCAACTCTGGGCGCGAAGGCCAAGAACAAGGAAGAGCTCGAATGCATTATGTAGGTAGCTGAGGGGGATATATATATACGCTATGTAATAACGTGGGCGAGTTTGATCGCGATGGGGTTGAGGTTCACTGCCATCGTTGTAGTGCCAAGGCGGCACAGCGTTTGAGTCAGCCTACAGGCGGCGGTGACGCAGAGAACATCGCACCGACCGACTCAGTCACTAAGAGAACCTTTGTACCTACGTTTTTGGATATTGCTTGTATATCACCCCTAGTGTGCTGCTAGCAGCAGCCGAGTGACGAGCCTTAACAGGACAAGCTAAGTGTTCAAGTTAGCGGTGGTTCCTCGCCGCTGGATGCTTGTACGGTCAACACCCCGGCCCGGATATGTTATGGCGACAAACTGCCAGCGTCATCAGATGCATCGAACAGCCTACGTAGTTATCGGGGTAGGCTGTGACGGGTAGCTCTAGACCTATTGAAGGGGAAGATGACGTGCGCTATAGGTATTTGGTCCAGGATCCGTTAGGGAGTGGAGTCGTCTTCAGTCGCAAGAAGGTTGTGCGATGGCGCAGTCCACAAGGACAGCTTATTTTGGACGAATGTGAGAACGTAGGCAGGAGAAATCGTAGGAAAAGCCGCGGCTGAAGATCCACAGCAACACATAACGAAGGGGACATGTAGTTGAAGCGCCCAAACGCGTCCCCGTGCTCGTTCAGGCTCGTTCGCTTCCCTCGGCCCGAGACGCGTCTCGGTGCCACTCTCTTGTCCTCCTGCCCCAACCATCGAGCGACCACCATAACCGCCATGGGCGTCGACTCGCAACGCGAAGACCTCCCCCGCATATCTGTGGAAACACTTGACGACTGGCGTCGTATCAAGCGCAACTACACGCTCGCCGCGCTCAGCGCGCTCGAGGAGCAGCTCGCGGGCAGCAACGCCTCTCCTGAGGACCGAAAGGTGCTCCTCGCCCATGTTCACAAGGTGAGCGAGAACTCAGGTGAAGAATTACCACTTTTGTGATCTGAATACGGACATGTCATTGTTGCAGTTTGTGGACAGGACATTTGAAATGGCGCGTTCCAATATCCGCGTGAATGGCCAGAACTTGGAGGATCTCAACGACGACGAGGGTGTGTACCTTTTGCTCTTCTTCGCCCTCCTACGCGCTGTGGCTGCTTGCATTCATCACTAATCTCTTCCGAACCATACAGACACCGAAGCATTCGACGAGGGCTTTGACCGGCACATCTGGTCGTTGGCCGACCAGAGTCTCCGGTGGGACCTCCAAATCGCGCGGGAGCGGCGTACAAAGCCTGAAGAGATCGAACGTCAGATGCGCGAGCTACTGGCCAGCCAGCGGGAACTAGATGCAGAAGAGGCCGCAGCGCTTGCGGACGTGCCCGCTGAGAAGGACGTTCCAGCCCAAGAAGATCGTGCGTGTTTCTTCTCTTTCTTCCCTTGGAGTTCCCGCTTGAAGTGTTTCGCGTAGTGTCACCTGAGGCCTACCAGAGGATAGACGAGGTCTCTGCCCAAGTTTTCGCCCTCGCAGAAGAACTGAAGCAGGTACGTTTGTCCAAATATATGGCGGGCGTGTTGCAGCTGACGTTCTACTGGGTAGTCTGTGCCTGTGCAGTTGGAGAGATCGGAACGTGTGAAGGTCGTTGCGGAAGAGATCAAAGCGTTGAAGTTGTAAGATCACCTAGATACCCCTCATGTAGCGTTACTAGTACTGTTGCTTTCTTATCCCATATTCCACTGCATCATAGAGACCACGCACGAATGGAAGGAAGCAAAGAAAAAGACGATAGCAAACAGAGTCGTACAACATCACACCTTAACATATACATGTTATGACCCACGACCGCGGAAACCGCCCCGGCTACCCCCACCAAAGCCTCCACCGCCGAAACCGCGTCCTCTAGGCGCACCACGACCTCCGCCTCCACCTCCAAAGCCACGCCCTCTCGGTGCACCACGGCCACCACCCCGAGGAGCTCCCCTTCCACGTCCTCCCGGGCCACCGCGTCCCCTGCCGCCGGGTGCGCCACGGCCGCCTGCCCCTCGGGGCTTTTTGACACCTGTGTACAGAGATCTTTCAGAGACTTGAGGCAAACTGAGATGGGAAGAAAAACGTACCAGCAACCTTCGGCTTTGGTAGGAAGCGGTCAATGGGGAGGAGTTTGTCGCCGCCGATGTAGACCTTGTCGCCTTTCTTGAACGAGCTGGCGACCATGCCCTCGCCCATCTTGACGGAGAAGTAAACCTCGTTGATAGGGCCAAGGATCTCATCCACACGGCCAATGACAGACTTGTTTTGGAGGTAGATGGGTGCATTGAAGTAAGGTACCTTGTCGGGCATGAGGGACTGGCAGAGCATTTCATCTTCAACAGCATGCATGAAGGAGCCCATCTCTGTAAAGCAAAGTGTTTGGAAGTGCTTGCAGAGGGAAGAAGATAGAACGTACCTAGTACTGTGTCTGGAGGACCAAAGTCTCGCTGCTGGAACCCGCCCCTGCCGCCGCCGCGACCTAATTATATTCGTTTCAACATCCGATGAAGTATTCAATGGAACTCTGAGACGTACCTCCACCGCGCCCGCCAAATCCGCCGCCTCTACCTCCTCTGCTCATATCTCAATGTTCTCCAGAAAATCTTCCGCGCCGGATCCCAGAGGTGACACCAGTTGCAAATCTTGCGACAACTGGACAGATGCAGTACCGGCTCGATGCGCGTGGCGGTCGAGCAGAAAACACGAGGGATGGAGGCGAGGAGGACGAAGTAGCCGGCCAAGGACCGCGCCGCCGTGAAAATGTGGGCCGCGCGGGCGCTTGCGACTCTGCCCCTTCCCCGCACTCAGGCTCGCAGCCATGCCCTTCCTCTTCGACCGGCCGCCCTCGACGGTCGTCTCTGCGCCCTCTTTCCACGACGATGGCGACGTCGTGCGCATACCGCAGTCTGTATGGAGCATCCTGCTATTACCCGACGACGCGAAGGCTACCCTCTCGATCTCGCGCACAGCAGCAAGTAAAGCCGGCCGCAGTGCCCTCAGCCTGCCTACCGTGACGTGCAGAGGTGTACTTGATCGCGACGTGAGTACCCACTCCTTCGGTTAGTCATCTCAGAGCTAAAAGGCGGAAATTATGATAGAGCAATGAGGTGTTGGTGCCGAGGTCTTGGCAGACCGAGTTCCCGCACATATTTCCTTCTGGACAACCAAGCTCTGCAAGCACGCTCCCCGCACACTCTATCACGGTCATTCAGCCTGTGACGCTCTCTGAGGTCATATTCGTCTCTCTCTCGGACGATGCGTATGCAGCTGCATCCTCCGACCCTACTATGCTCGAAGATTGGCTCCTCGACGGCCAGGTCATTCTGCGAGAAGGCGCGACATACACGTACCCCGGCGATGGATCTTCGTCCAACGCTGTAGGCAGCGCACTCGCATATACGCTTGTTATGTGTGCCCCAGTCCAGCAAGGCGTCGGAGTCCGCGGCCAGACAAAGTTCTATGTCTCTGCTCACCCTTCCGCGGAGTTAGACGGCGTGGTCCCAACGCCCGACGCGATCCCGGACATGGTCATAGACGACACGGAGTCGGAGCCCTCGAGTCCATCTAACGGCGACTTTGAGATAGGCGAAGACTTCCTCGCCGGCTCGGTTCTCCGTTCGTTAAGCATCAGCCCTAGCCCAAGTGCAAGTCCGTCAGTCAACGGTCACCTCACGAACGGAGACGTCCCAATACCCTCGTTCGGGTCTATCAGTTCCAGTAGTCTGCATCTCTCGTCAGTGGAATGGACCTGTAGGCCACATCCGTTGACGCGTCCAATCTCTGCAACCGAGGATGAGTGCTCGGTGTATGTCCGTACCGCTGATCTCAGTCGAATCGGCGTGTTGGACGGAGACTGGGTACGCCAGCACCCGCTGGAAGATTGCCATTAGGTGGATGCTGACGTCTGGCTTCTTTAGGCCATCGCAAGGTTTAGCATCCATAGTAGTAGCTACCGACTTGTACGCGTCCACGCACGCGACGATGTCGCGGGGGGTTCGTGAGTAGCGCACTTGAAATCCATAAGAATATTTCTGATGTCAGTTGTATTACAGTGGTGCCTACCTTTCACCACAGCTTCTCTACAACCTCCATTCGCAGAGCGCGTTTGGGCAAAAACCTGAAATCTGCCTCCGCTCGAGTCCGTTCGGCTCTCGCAGGCCCACCATCCCCGTCGCAAAGTCGGTCACCATTGCGCGTGTGGCGTCAGCGTTCTCCACGGATCGCCTTTATCAGCCCCTTTTCCTTCAGGCTCTGCAAAATTACTTCAAGAGTACAACACGACTCGTGAAGCAGGGCGATGTGATTGCTGTTGGTATAAATACGGATGATGTTCTGAGACAATCCTCGCTGTCGGAGGCCGAAACAGATGAGGAGTCCATCGAGGAAATTGATCTGGAGTCGGTCTCTCCCTCATTTGTTAGCGAAAACCTCTCCATCTAATGATCTCCTCTACAGTATTCTTGACGACCCTCAGGACGCGAATGAACTCGTGTACTTCACTATTACGAACGTCGAACACAATCTACTGTCACGTCTGGGTGAATCCGGCTCCCCCGATATGTATATCGGTGCCACGGTGGGGGAGTTGGGATGTTGGATCGACCCCTCCATTACCCGCATGGTGCAAACAGGAATCGAGCACTCTAGGATACCAGACGCCGGGACGTATTTCGGACTAGGTCGAGTTTCGCCGCCCACAGAAGCGTTATTGGCACAAGAAACACCGTTTGGGAAGCTTCTTGCTCTTGCATCAGCTGCTCTTAATCGTCGTGCTGTGGACTATCACCTGCAATTGTCCATCCTTTTGAAGGGAGCACGAGGGATAGGAAAGGCAACAGTGGCCAGTTGGGTTGCTCAGCGACTCGGTATTCATCTTCTGGAGGTATGCCATCAGTCCGTATCTCGACTCTACCGACTCAGTTTGAACCTAGGTGGATTGCTACGATGTCATCGGCGAGAATGATGCGAAGACAGAGGGGACACTTCAAGCGCGCTTTGAGCGAGCCTCATCCTGTTCTCCGTGCATCCTCCTCCTTCGACACATCGATGCCTTTGCACAAAGCACTCAAGGGCAGGAGCCGGGGAAAGGTAGGATTCATTACTTACCACCACCTTGTACACTTCTCATCCGATCGCAGAACCTGCAGTGGCAGAAACCCTACGGGATTCAATTGCGGGCTTGCAGCCTTCTTGGAACTTAACCGGCTTTCCCGTTCTGCTCTTCGGAACAACTGACAGCCCCGATCGCGTACCGCCTAAAGTGTTGTCGTGCTTCAAACACGAAATAGCTTTCGAAGTCGGTCCCAACAATATCTGATCCTTTTTCTGCTGACCATTCTCAAACAATGATCTGAATAGGCACCCGGAGAATCGGAGCGGTACGACATCTTGACGTCAGTGCTGGCAGACACAGCTCTCGCGCCCGACGTGTCCGTGAAGGATCTCGCTGTTCAAACCGCTGCTCTTGTCGCCGGTGATCTCGTGGACCTGGTTGCCCGCGCAAAGTCCGCAGCGATTCTGCGTTCTACGACCAATACGTCAGTCTAAGCATCTGAGTCTATGCAGAATAATTGAATTAACAGCACTGATAGGAATAGCACCGTATACGACGTGTTCTCTGCTGGAGTTCCTCTTACTGCGGCAGACTTTGAGACTGCGCTTGGAAAAGCAAGAGCGTCGTACTCCGAGAGTATCGGTGCACCGAAGATTCCTTCCGTTTCATGGGACGACGTCGGTGGTCTTGCGCATGTCAAATCCGACATCCTCGACACGATTCAGCTTCCACTCGAGCACCCAGAACTATTTGCGGATGGCCTGAAGCAACGTTCTGGTAAGATCCTCCCCACGTACTCTCAAGTTGTCCTCCGACACAGTTCTCTGCAGGTGTTCTGCTGTACGGTCCTCCCGGCACAGGCAAAACTCTCATCGCCAAAGCTGTCGCCACCTCCTGCGCACTCAACTTCTTCTCCGTCAAGGGCCCCGAGCTACTCAACATGTACATCGGCGAGTCGGAGGCGAACGTCCGGCGCGTCTTCCAGCGCGCGCGCGACGCCCGCCCCTGCGTCATCTTCTTCGACGAGCTCGACTCGGTCGCGCCCAAGCGTGGCAACCACGGCGACTCGGGCGGCGTCATGGACCGCATCGTCTCCCAGCTCCTCGCCGAGCTCGACGGCCTCTCGGGCGGCGGTAAGTCCGGGGCGGACGTGTTCGTCATCGGGGCGACGAACCGCCCGGACCTGCTCGACCCCGCACTGCTCCGCCCGGGGCGGTTCGACCGGATGCTCTACCTCGGCGTGAGCACGACGCACGCGGCGCAGCTCAACATCCTCCAGGCGCTCACGCGCAAGTTCAAGCTCCACCCGGATCTCAGGCTCGAGCGCGTCGCGGAGCAGTGTCCGTTCCACTACACCGGCGCGGATTTTTACGCGCTTTGCGCCGACGCGCTCCTCAAGGCGATGTCGTGCAAGGCCGAAGAGCTCGAGGAAACCATCGGTGAGTTCGCTGCGCCTGATATCGTGTCGCGTAACTAACGACATGTCAGCCAAACTAAATGCGTCTCTGCCTTCAAACTCGCCGCACCCATATCCACTCATGCCCCAGTACTACCTGGGCGAACTGGCGACGCCTGAGGAGACGGCGGTGTTAGTGTCGGAGGAAGACTTCAATGCCGCGCTGCGCGAGCTGGTGCCCAGTGTAAGCCAGGCAGAAATGGAGCACTATGCGCGAATCCAAGAGAGGTTCTCCAACGAGGCGCTCAATGGCAGTCGACGATGAGCACTGATGTAGTAGCACTGCAAATCGGATGGGCCTTGGTGACCGTGTGCAATGGGCTGATGTTGAACTTCGACGAAAGGCCGTTCCACCAGGCCGTCTTACATTTGACATCCATCGCAGGGGTCCCAATAGCCTTAACTCGACATGGGGCTTATGCAGCCTCGGTATACACACATTGAAACACATCGTATTGTCGCATCTAGGCGACATCATAGTCCAAGGGATCCTTACATCGTACAACAAACGCATTTTACTCAGAGTTTGTCCGTTCAGCACATGAACAACAAGTTCACGTCCTGCCAGATCGTGAGCTTCATCGAAATATTTCTATCATGTGCAGACTTACCATGGGATGCGAGCTCGACAGCTGAGGCTTCTGGCTGTACTTCGCCTTCAGGATAGAGCTGTTGAAACAGGTTCAGACCTTCAATTTCCCGGGTGGGGTAAGGAAAGACTCACCGGATGCCGATAAGGAGTTGCTGGTAGCTCTGCTGCTTGTTCTGGCCTGTGGACAGAGTCAACTACGGATGTTAAGAAAGTTACAACAGACCACTTACGTAGACAAGTAATGAAGGCCTGGGAAGGAAGGCATCTTTAGTATGTACCGTAGCGGGTAGAGGTGACTGGACGTACGAAGCTCATCGCACCCGTCGACTGCCCAGCCTCGAAGGTGTCAGCACTGGTCTGCGAGTCCTTGCATCCACTCCACGAGATCTGCAGCAGAAATCAGCTTGTTGATTCTTTCCAATGTTCTCGGTGCACGAGGTACGCACCACGTCGGCTGGAGAAGTCTTGGTCGCACGGGCCTTCTTCTCCGCGCGCTGGTTACTACCCGTCGCAGTCTTGAGGAGGCCTGACACCGATGAGAACACGCCGCTCTGTACAAGTGGTGAGTAATGAGAGGCTAGGTCGTATTATAGACGCTGACCATGTCGCCACGAGCATAAGATGTCACGGCGGAGAGGACGCCTTGTCCGGCTTCCGCGGCCAAATTCGGCTCCTTGATCTTGCCCTCAGTCGAATAGATGTAAGGTAGATCTAGAGGTGGTCGTGTGAGCTCTAGAAGATGATTTAGCAGTGACGAATAACCTACCCAGCGCCGATCCCGAGTGGCACGACTAGGTGATAACAGGAGAAATCAGAACTGCAATAGCAAGCCTAGGACCTAGAAGACTTACGTCGAAAATAGCCGTGAGACGGCAGCCGGGTGGCAGGGGCTTGACCATAATGTCGTGCATTATCTGTGTCGGATAAGCGTCACCACTCGAGGTAGAGAAACGCTAGAAAGCTTACGTCGTCTACGAGATGGCCAGCTTGCTCGTAGTCCACAGGGTAGATGACTTCATCGTAACCATCCGCCTCATCTCCATCAAGATCCTTCGTCTGACCACCGTGGCCGGAGTCTGCGACACAAGACTGAGTATTACGGGGATAATATAGCCGCGAGGCGTTTACTCACAGTGGAAGAAGAGGGAATCATTGGGTTGCGCTCCCTGCACGAGCCACTGCATGGCTCGTATCTGTGCCTCGCTCAGTCGACGTCGGGAATCGAAAATAAACGGCACTGACAATGTTGTCTCTCGTAGGAATTTGACGAGGGTTGCTGGCGTCATCCGTAAGCATAACAATGTCGTCTTGTTTGTAGCCCCACACCTCTACAATGGAGTTTCTCTTCAGACATAAGGGTGACAAGAAGCCGTAGCGAGCGCACTCACCCTGGAGGAAACGGGAGACGTTGTGAGCGTCGTTGATACATCCCTTCAACTCGCCCTTCTGACGGAAGTAGTTGATTCCGATCTATCAAAACATGAGTTAAGCACGGCCGAATGGGCATCCGAACACGGCGTACCGTCAGGGCCTTCTTCTTTCCATTACACTGAGAGTACTGGTAGAAAAGCTGGTGCTGTCTGTGGTCCGCGCCCTCAAACGACGGACCGTAGTTCTGCTGGTGGCTCGGTGGGGGAGGCGGCGGACCCGCTAAACGCGCGTTCGCAGCAGTTTCTAAACGAGCAGCGCGCGGAACTTACGGGGTGGTTGGTAGCCCCCGTACCCAGAAGGGGGCGGGCCTGACGGCGGAGCGTACCGGTTCCCTTCTCCCGGCCGGGAAGGGATGGGTGGGGGACCGCCTCCGTACCCAGGCGGCGGACCGGGCGGGGGAGCGTACCCTCCTTGTTGTTGGTGGTGGTGATGGTGGTGGTGGCCCTCCCGACTACCAGGAGGCCCAGGAGGAGGCCCGGAGGGAGGCGCGAAACTGAAGCGCGAGAGTTCAAGAAGATGCGAGCCAAAGCGACGCTCGGACGCACCCTCCAGGAGGCGGCCCGTAGGACGGCGCGTAGCCGGGATTGTAGCCTGGGGCCCCGCCGGGGGAAGGCATGTGGCTTCGGACCGGACTTCGATGAGTCCCAAGATCGCGGACAGTGAATGTGGTACTCACGGGCTGGGGAATCCCATACTGTATCGATGATATACGCCGTGAGACTGCTGTTCAACCTGAACAAGCCACAAGACCACTTACGGTGGTCCTCCCGGAGGCGGCGGAGGGCCGGGAGGAGGTCCGTAGCCTCCTTGGTTTCCAGGATAGTTGTTCCACATGGTGTTTTGTGTGCTGGTAAAGAGTAGAAACCGCTTGGAGATCGAAAGAGACACAGAGAAAGGATGGAGATGGTGGTCCGAAGCAAGTCGGGAGCGTCCTCGGCGTCGCCGTCGGCATCGCGCTCGCTCTGCCTTCAGGGCGCTAGGGCGTGTTACGTCATAGCTATCCTGCCAAGTTCGCTGCGGCACAGTCGCAGCGCCTTCATCCATCCGGCATTAGGCATGCACACCTCACACCGTTCACGGTAGAATCGCGACGACACAACATGACAAGTATAAAGCAGGAAACAGCGTTACGGGGAATTTATAAACGTAGCATAGCGTACAAAGTTCGTCTCAACAACACGAAAGGTGTAATGGCCCGATGGCGGATCTTGAGCGCAGAGACAGCGGGAGCGAGGGACGAGAAGAAGCACAGGCGTGAGAGAGGCAAAAGAAGAGTTGGTTCGGCGAGGGACCCCGAGTGGGCCCTCGCAGGCATAAGTACATGGCGAGCATGGCTCGAGGCATTTGAGGTTAATGGACCAGTGGGCTTGTCGCGCAGTTCAAACTCCGCTGTGGCTGACGTGTCCGGGCATCTCGGAGATCGCCCCGGCGCTTGTGGACTTGTGCTCGCAAGCCTCGAGAGGGCAGGTGCAAGGGAGCGCGGGGGATCCCGTGTGCGCAACAGGAGCACGCGCGGTGGCAAAAAACCGTTACGGACATGTATTGTACCTATGTTAAATCCATTTCTGAACATCGCGCGGCC
The DNA here is from genome assembly GCA_002150815.3 of Grammothele lineata. NCBI lineage: Eukaryota > Fungi > Basidiomycota > Agaricomycetes > Polyporales > Polyporaceae > Grammothele > Grammothele lineata. Next base: position 57,279 of record NDFF03000197.1, on the reverse strand, counting down.
TGCGCGACCCCTGTAGAGTGTGAGCTCGTGTCGAACGCGTTCCCCGCCATCGCGGGTAGGCGCTCGTGAGCTCCGAGCCGCGAGCGGATCGGCTGCCTCTGTCGAGTCGCAATTCATATGTGCTGCTCGTATGCATACATTGCTAGTATTGAAAGATATACATAACAGTCAAGATATAACCGTCAACGCGTCTCCGTACCACTAGGTCCAGGACTAGGAGTGCGTGTCCGCGATGTGGGGTGCTTGTACCCGATCACATTAGTCGCGGACCGCCCTGCCCGACCGCGCGCATTCGTCTTGGGCATAGTACGGCCGTTCTCATGAGCCTCCACATCTTCCACCCAGTTTAACAAACCCTTCATAGCCTTGAGGGCATTCTCAAAAAAGCGCGAATCCGGGTTGATTCTCCGCTGCTCCTCGAAGATCTCCGGAGCACGTCTAAGGCGGCGCTGAACTTCGTCTAGATCCATCGCTTTCGCATCATCCAGCTAAGTGTGTTGTGTGGGTACGAAATAGTAGCGAACAGGCTTGTAAGAGACTCACCTCAAACCCGGCTCCTCCGCCAGCGCGTGTCCGCATCAAGCCATCTTGGCCGGTTGGGGGAGCTTTCCCTGGAGAGGACATGATCTGTGCATATCCACGCGAGTCAGTCTCTTACACGATCGAAACAGGGCTCAGCATGACGATATGGACGCGTACAGGTGATGAAGAGCGCATCTTCGGGCTTGCCTGTGGGATCAAGACGTCCTCTGAGTCGGAATCCGATTCAATCATGATGGCCGCGGCCGCAGACGATCCCGCCTGCGGGTCCAGCACAACGTCTTCTGGGTCCTCAGAGCGGCTGACTGGGGTAGATTCTGCGCGTTCCACGGGGCGAGCCTGAGTATGCAACATGGTACGAAAACAAGAGGACGTACGGAGATGAGGAAGCGTGTAGAACGGCACCGTGTGAGAACGAGCCACCGTAGGCCACCACGAGACCGGGGGCGTGCCTGCTGCCTGCACGAGGTGCTTGCAAAGAAGGTAAGTGTGGTACTTTTGAGAACCGCAGTCACATGTGAACGTCTTGAGGTCAGTCTTGTACGTCCCGCGAATTTGAACCTTCCTGAGACGGATCCATGCACGTTTAAAGGCCTGCTGGAAGTGTGACGGTAGTTGGGCACGGCCGGCTCGAGATGTGGACACGATCTCGGCAAGAGTGAGTCTGTATGGTGGGAGTGTATGGGTGACAATCGTGTGAACGGCGAGGTCAATGCGGGGGCGATTGTACATGTAAAGGGAGAGACGTTTGAGGTTTCTCCATACCGCTTCGACCATCATTGTTGTCCGCAGGCGCAGGAGCTCTTCAGCATTCGAGGAACGTACCCAGAGGTTCCAACGCGAGCGGCAGTACCACTCGTTCCACAGGTACGCCCACACCTCAGCGAGATTGTTCGTCTTGCAATGCCGATACATTTCATCGACAGCATCGCGTCGAATTTCTTGGGCCGTCCGGGGCTGACCGTGTCGCTCCGGGAGAAGACTGTGCTGGGAGGCATGTTTAGCGAAAAGCCGGAGAACAGGGAGGCGGTGTTCCAGGGGACAGAAGATGTACGGGCCTGAAGCCGACGGAGCACTTGCATGCCCTGGTACGTCCGATGAGTCGTCATCTTCGCTGTCCGCCGAGTCCAATGAGCCCCCGTCAATATCGGTTCTGTCGGCCCCAAACTCGTCAACCTGCCGTCGCAAGTCATCCCGGTCTCTTCTTACTCCCACCGCTTCTTCGTCCTCGTCCTCGCTGTCAGATCCACAATCGACACATTCCTCCCAGTCATCGTCACCATCCTCCGAGTCCGAACCCTCATCTGTCTCCGCATACTCTGCTGCGTCGACTACCTCACCATCACTGCCACTGGAAGACTCTTCGACGTCCCAGACTCGTCCTGTGGCAGCATCTGCAGGCAGGGCAGATGGACCTGCAGCCGCTGCTGTGGCTGCCTGAACATCGAACCTGTCTGGGGCGTGGTGGCGCACTCGGCGAGAAGGGATGGCTGGGGATTGACTGCGGTGCAAGGCACGTGTGATGGCAGGCCGAGGCAGGACGATCTTGGGAATGGAAGAGGTGATAACGGGAGGGCGACCGTCCACGAGCAGGCGAACCCGTGGGACAGGTTTCTCTGGTGGAGGAGGGACCTAGCGCATGCAGTTGTAAGTCGAATCATCAATTAATGATTGTATAAAAGCGACGCACCACATTGGAAGCATCTTCGCATTGAGCAGCTGGGATGAAGTTTGTGTCAATGAAGCTGAACTCTTGGTGCGCTCTCTCCGCATCATAAGGCCCTGGCGTGTCTCGATTCTTCGCTAGTCGCTGCTTCACTGCTCGGAGGGCGTGCCAAAAGCACAGCTGATGCTTCGCAGACGGCCAGACAGACTGCATCGCGTTGATTTCTGACCAGTCTTTGTCGCTGAGCGTGAACTTGGGGCTGACTCCGACGTTCTTTAGGTGGCTAAGAAACCGTTCAAGTACGGTTTGCTTTGCAAGAGGTGCGGCATCCTTTGTCGTAGAGATGAGTAGAAATGCGAGAGGGATACCGGAGCCTTGTGCCTCCGCCACGGCCGAGAATAGCTCAAAATTCTGGCCATTTGTATTCCCTGCAGAGTATCGTTAATTGATAGGGCTAAAGTGAGTACCCAGCAATTAACAGACGGTGTTACTTACATGTTGAATCTATGCCTAGCTCGACAGTTTTCGTACCCCATGCTTTAACAAAATCATCCACCTGGAAAGCGATTACCTGCGTTCCCGGCTCAGGCTGAATGTCGAGCAGTGAGACGAAGTATTCTGGCCCCTTGGTCTCCAAAAATCGACGTGCAGATGTCATGGGGTCGTCGTCTAACCGCCAAGACTTCTGAGAGGCGACATGCCACTGATAATAGACAGCTTTGGCACGATATGGGATCTTAACCTTTCCAACAGGACGTCCCTTCAGTTCTTGGCGGACGATGTGGCGCCAGATCTTAGCAACAGACCGGAGGGAGTAAGTCGGACATCCACCAGTCAGAGTCGAACTCGATGATGTACGTACCTGCCCGGGTGTCTGATTTTGCGCGTTCTTGTGAATATATTCTTTCCAGCGATTGGGTAAAGCGAGGTCGACGTATGGAAGGTGAGATATGTCGTGCTTCAACAGAATGCCTACAACACCGCCCACTCCCGGCGGAATCCTGACGTGCAACCATCCATGGCACTCAAAGCGCTCCATCCTTCGCGAGTCGCGTGTCTGTTTGCCCGCTTTTGCCACCTTTGCTTTGTGCTCGCGTTCCTGTGACTGAGCACAGGCAAATGTGAAGACTTTGTCCCCCGACCGCTTGCGCTCGTCCTTCACGACATAGCTAGGGTATCTCATGTATGTGGGTGCGTAATTATGATGAGGTAGACTTACGTACGTCCAGTGGAGGTTCATACATCTTCCCAGGGCTTGCGCTATACTCTTCGCGCGTGCACCCTCATTGAGAGATTGCGTTGCCACTTTGGAAACATCAACACGCGCACGAAGCTCGACGCTTCCGCCGCTGAGACTCAACACCGTGCGCTGGAACTTCTGCCATGACATCACCTCTTCTTGTCCATCCCCCTCCGAATTCTCCTCGGAGTCTTCCTGTTCTGCCTTCCTCCGCTTCCGGGCCCTCTCCTTCCTACTGATCTTGTCTTTCTCCGTGCATGACGCGCATATGCCTGCCTTTTCTCCGGATTTGTGATTTTTTGTGCTTCTGACGCGGTCGGGAAACTCGTCCGGATCCTTGAGATGACGGCATTTGCTGCATGTGAGCTTCTCCGAGGGCATGGGAAGCTAGCAGCGAGCTGGGGCAGAAAGGGAGAGAAAAATACGCATATAATCTGATTTAATCGCGATATTATCGTCCAGGTACGACTGCCTGACATTTGCTTCCGCGAACGTTCAGTACGAGCTTGGAGCAACGAGCTCGACTCGGATAAGCGCTCGCAGGCCGCTCCCCATCGGTGTCCTGAAGCAAAGTCACAGAACTCATGGCTTCTCATTATAAGAGAAATTGGACATGTTTGTCGCACAACTCTAGCAACTACTCGCTACTGATGCACTCTTTTTATATTTTCGTCGTGTGTTGCACCATACAGGCCGAGGCGGCTCCCGGAGCTCACGAGCGCCTACCCGCGATGGCGGGGAACGCGTTCGACACGAGCTCACACTCTACAGGTGTCGCGCAGGCTGCGCGATGTTCAGAAATGGATTTAACATAGGTACAATACATGTCCGTAACGGTTTTTTGCCACCGCGCGTGCTCCTGTTGCGCACACGGGATCCCCCGCGCTCCCTTGCACCTGCCCTCTCGAGGCTTGCGAGCACAAGTCCACAAGCGCCGGGGCGATCTCCGAGATGCCCGGACACGTCAGCCACAGCGGAGTTTGAACTGCGCGACAAGCCCGCTGGTCCATTAACCTCAAATGCTCGAGGCAGCCATCGATTATCGTACAATCAGCGGGAGAGCACGGAACGGGCGCCAGCGAGCAAGGGCGAGTACGGAACGAGAACGGAGTACAGTAGAGAAACATACGAAAAAGGAAATGCGAGCACAAGATCAAAACATACGCTATCTACGAGAGTCCGTGGCAGCGTAACGCCAAGTGGCTGTTACACTACCTCCTCCTTAAGGAGTTAACGCTACGCTGGCGAGCGAGACTCCTAGCGTATAGGCAGTCAAGACTCGGGCGTGCGCCCTGCGCCGGAGCAGTTGTGATCTCGGCCAACAGCCATCCGAGCATCACGCGTCACGGCGAGGCGGCGGCCGGGAGACACGCCCAGAACGGAGCGTGGTCTGCGCCGGAGGCACATATTCAACGCGAGGGTTCGCGCGAACGGGAGGTGGCGACGGGGAGCGCGGGCGAGCAGGAGGGACGGCGGCGGCGAGAGGCGCGGGGGGCGGTGCGGGAGCAGAGGGCGGTTCGGGTGCGGACGGTTCGGGAGCGGAGGGCGCGGGCGAGGGCGGCGGGATCTGTGGAGCAGAAACGGGCAAAGAGCGTGAGTGCGCATCGGGCGAGTCATCAAATGTAGTACGAGCGGTAGCATGTAGTACGGAGTCGGGAGGACGAGGGGCACGAGGGTGTCGGCGGTGGAACGTATCTATGAGTTCGTTCGAAGTCGTAGGAATATCGTAAAGGGGAATCCAAGAGTCATCGTCATCGGATAAGCCATGCCAACGTACTAAATATTCGTAACGTTGACCTGTCTTTCGAGCATCGAGAATTGTTTGTATAACGAGTGGAACGTGAGTGTCATCAGCAAGACCAAAAGGGGTGGGGGTAGCGTGAGCATGAAAATCGGAAGGGTCGTCGTAAGGTTTTAAAAGCGAAACATGGAAAACGGGGTGGAGGCGAGAAAGGTACGAGGGGAGACGAAGCTGGTACGTAACGTCGGAGAGCACGCGCTCGACCGGGAACGGGCCGAGGCGGCGGTGGTCGAGCTTGTCGGAGGGACGAGTAGTCTTGATGTTCCGACGCAGCAACCAGACTAGCTGATCGCGCTGGAACGTGGGGGCATCCGAAACGCGCTCGTTGTAGTAGCGAGCTTGACGTTCCTGCGCTTTGCGAAGCTCAGCGCGGAGTTCGTCATGCACGCGCGCGAGACGGGTGGCGATGTCGGCGGCGGTGGGGACTATGACGGGGTCGGTGAGGCGAGGCGAGAACATGGGGTGGTAGCCAAAATTGGCAAAGAACGGGGTCTGCTTGGTCGACGCGTTCTCGTGGCTGTTGAATGCGAACTCGGCGAGCGGGAGGTAGTCGACCCAGTCGTCCTGCTGGTACGAAATGTACGCGCGCAGGTAGCCTTCGAGCGTCTGGTTTGTACGCTCGGTGAGGCCGTCCGTCTGAGGGTGGTAGGCCGTCGAGTGCTTGAGTTCGACTTGGAGCAGCCGAGTGAATTCGGTCCAGAACTGGGACACGAATGTCGGGCCGCGGTCGGAAACGATGGAGTCCGGGAGGCCGTGGTAGCGAAAGACGCGATCGAGGAACAGCCAGGCGAGGTCTTTTGCGCTGGCTGCTTCGTTGCAGGGAATGAAATGCGCATATCGTGTTAAACGATCGCACACGACCCAGATCGAGTCGTACCCATGCGACGAAGGGAGCTTCACAATGTGGTCCATCGTGATGCCCTTCCAAGGCCGGTCAGGGATGTCGAGGGGGTGGAGCAGCCCGAAGGGCTTGTGACGAGGAGCTTTGATCCTACCGCAGACGTCGCATGCGCGAACGTAGCTACGAACGTAGGTTGCCATTCCTGGCCACGAGAAGTCGGCGCGCAGCTTGGCGAGCGTGCGCACGCGACCGGCGTGTCCACCTGTGGGAGCATCATGGCGGGACGAAATGATATCAGCGCGTAACGAGCGGGGAACGAAGAGAAGGCCGTCATGATAGACAAGCGCGCCATCGACGACAAAATGCTTGTCGCCTTTGGCAATGGCAGTGCGCCATTCCTTGTCATGCTGCAGGGCGTTCTTGTAGCGCTTGAGGAAGTCCGCATTGTCGACGGTGAGCGTGGTGAGTGCTGCAACTTTGGCGTCGACGGACTGCGCGCGCGCGGAGATCGCGGCGACTCGGACTGCGGACGGAGCGTCCCGAGGGATATCTGTGGGCGTGAAAATTCTCTGTGTGTGCTGAGGCATCAGTAGGACCTTTCGGTTGATCTGGAGGACATCATCCCCCTCTCGAGGCGCGAAGTCCGCACGCCTCGAGGGTGCATCCGCGGGGTTTTTAATTCCGGGAGCGTAGTCGAGAACAAAATTGAATTTAGAAAGAAACATTGACCACCGGGCTTGGCGCCGGTTAAGAACTCTCGAAGTCATAAAATACTCGAGGTTCTTGTGGTCGGAGACAACGGAAACGGGATGTGGCGTACCAATGAGCCACGCTCGCATGTCACGAAACGACTCGACAATCGCGAGCAGTTCCTTATCGTAGATTTCGTAATTGATTTCGGCGGGCGTGAGCTTGCGGGAGAAGTAGCCGACCGGGTGCAGGAGTCCATCCTGGTCAGGCTGCTGAAGTACACCTGCGATGGCAAAATCTGAAGCATCAGTAGACAGAGTGCATGGAAGCGAAGGATCGTAGTGGCGAAGTAGAGGCGAAGAAGTAAAAGCGCGCTTCAACGTGTTAAACGCGTCAGCGGCTGCCGCGGTGAAGTCAAAAGGAGCATCGCGCGCCAACTTGCGGGTCAGCGCGTTCAGCGGGGCGCAAATGCCGGCATAACCGTCAATAAAACGACGGTAGAAATTCGTAAACCCAAGAAAAGACTGCACATCGCGAACTGACCGAGGAACGGGCCAGTCCGCGATGGGCTCGAGCTTGCGCGGGTGCATGCGAACGCCATCAGCGCCGAGCAGAAACCCGAGGTACTCAACCTCCGCGCGGTCAAATTCGCATTTCTTAGCGTTAGCAAATAGACCGGCGGCGCGCAAGCGCTCGAGCACGAGCCGAACGTGGTGATCGTGCTCCTTCTGGGTGCGGGAGAAGACAAGAATGTCGTCTATGTACACGACACAGACAACATCGAGTAGGTCCCGGAGGACGTGCTGGATGAAGCCCTGAAAAACACCTGGGGCGTTAGTGAGACCAAAGGGCATAACCGTATACTCGAAAAGGCCAAGGTGGGTGCGAAATGCGGTTTTCCACTCGTCACCCTCACGGATCCGGATGAGGTTGAAGGCGCTTTTCAAGTCAATGACCGAAAAGACCTTACAACCCTGAACGCGGTCGAGGATGTCGTCGACAAGTGGGAGCGGGTATGAGTTCTTCTTGGTGATCGCGTTGAGGCCTCGATAGTCGACACAGAGCCGAAGCTCACCAGTCTTCTTCTTGACGAAGAGGACCGGGGATGCAGCAGGCGATGTTGACCGTCGGATGAACCCCTTGCGGAGCTCGTCCTCGACGTAATTAAACAAAACCTGGCGCTCTTCTTGGGATAGATGGTAAAGGGGACCCTTCGGCGGCGACTTGCCCTCATCGAGCTCGATCTTCATGTCGAACTCGGGCCGGTGAGGTGGGAGACGTTCGACCTCAACCGGCGAGAAGACTGATGCGAAGTCGCGGTACTTCTCGGGAATGTGGCTGATGTAGTCGTCGGCGCCAGAAGAGCTTCGCGCGGAGCTAGGGTCAGGCTCCGGCGGGGGGCGAGAGGATGGGGAGTCGAAAGGGACGGAAGCGGTCGCGGCGAGCATATAGCCGGGAGTGCCGCGCTTGTGGTACCAAAGCACACCGACCGGCTGGTCAGCGGCCTCAGCAGCGAAGCGGGAGGCGGAGAGCGTGGATATCGTGATGGGGGAAGTGCTGGTATGACCTGAGCCAATGCCAGGCTCAGAAGGCGAAGGCGAAGAACTTAGAGGGGCGACGTCGGTACGACCTGAGCCGATGCCGTGTGCCGCGAGCGTAGACGAAGACGGGGGAGCGGGGAGTTCCGTGTCGAAATCGCGGGGCGCGGTATGACCTAGGCCAATGCCGCAAGCCGTGCGAAGCGAAAACGGCGGGGTCGAAGGACGGGGTGCATGCCATGGGATAGTCGTAGAACTTGAGAGCGAAGGGGACGAAGGCAAGAGCGGGCGCAGCGGGTGATCAGTCCGCATGACGTCGTTGGGTCGCTCTGCTGGTGTGTCCTTCGTCGAGGCGAGTCGGGCGGCGTCGCGGAGAGCGGAGCGCGCCGCAGAGATGAACTGCAAAGGAGACGTAAGTATAGGGGTGGGCATGATGCCCGTGCGACGTAGAGAGACTGGTTTTTGTGTAGAAGCGCCGCAACACGACAGCGAAAGCTGACGGCGGGCCCAGTCGATAGACGGGTTGTGGCGCGAAAGCCAATCCGCGCCAAGGATGACGGGATATGCCACCGAAACAATGTTCAGGGCGAGATTTTCAGAGTGGTCGTGAACACGAAGACTGGTAACCACATCGTGGGTGACGAAACCCGAAGCGATGGGCCGATCGTCGACAGCGGTAATGGGTATGGGCGCGTCCTTGAGACGTCGTGGAAGACCGTGCCGATTGGCGAAAACGAGAGATATGCAAGACGTAGTTGCGCCACTGTCGAGCAGCGCGTAGGTGTTTATGGGTTTTCTGTTAGGGAAATGGAGAGAGACGGAAAGGAAAAAGTGGTCAGGAGAACACGGATCGGAATGAACATGAGACGAGAGACGAAATTTCGGGGCACCAGCAGGCCGTTTGGGAACCCACACGCCGTTGTCCAGATGTACGTGCGAGCCAGCCACCGACGAGGGTGCCTGAGTCCCTTGAGTCGCCGGGAGGGCTGGGACGGTAGGCCGTCTCCCGGTTAGGCTTTTCCCCGAGCCTTATCCCGTGCGGCGAGGCGAGCCTTCAGCTCAGCCTTGCGCTGCGGGGACATGTTCGGGCAGTCCACCTGCAAGTGCTTGCCCTGGGCGCAATAGTAGCACAGGTCCTCGCGTTTGCGACGCTCGCGCTCCTCGGGAGAAATCTTAGTATGTTTGATAGCATCGACCTCCATCGGAACGACGTCGTTGCTTCCCGAGGCGCGCGGCGGAACGTACGGAACGTTCTGGGTTTGTGACTTCGCATTCGCATTACTGCCCTGGCTATGCTTAGAAGAACCTGAATGATGGCTTTTCGCGTTAGCCTTAGACCGACGCTCGTGCGCCTTTTTCATGGTGCGCAAGTCCTTGTCGATCTCGTGGATCATAGGAATCCATTCAGCAACCGTTTCAGGTCGCTTCGTGCCTGCGAGACGAGTCGCGAGACCCTCCTCAAGACCCTGATAGAAACGGGTCTTAGCGTACTCCTCACCCCAGCTACAGAACGGGAGGTACTCCTCGAACTTGTTAGCATAGTCCATGAAGGACCCGGTCTGGGTGAGGGCTTCAAGCTTCGCTACGTAGTTTGTTTCCATATCTGGGTCCTCGTAACGCGCAATAAACGCGGAACGAGCGGTCTCCCAGTCGTAGCGAAGGTGGGTATTTTTCTTAAGAAGGGCCGAAAACCACTTACGCGGACCCTGCTCGCCGAGGTACATCATGAAATAGTCGATGCGATCCTCATCGGGGCCATCGCGGAGACGAATCGTGAGCCGCATCGCGATATCGATCTCGTCCATGAAGTCTTGGAGCTCCGACTGTTTCCCCTTGAAGATGCGGGGGTCGCGGAACTTAATGGAGCCCGAAGGGGCGGACGAGTCGGAGACATCGCGGCGGGGCCGCGCGGGCTCAGAGGAAAGGTTTTCGAGGCGAGCGAGGGTCGCGGTGAACGCGTTGCGAGTGGAGATGGACTCGCGCTGGAGATCACGTACCGTCGAGAGCAGCGTCATGAACGCCCCGTTGAGCTGGGCGTCCGACGCGTGGCTCGCGTCCTGCTCCTGCGCCTCGCGGGAGGCGCCGGCGTTGGCGGAGGGATCCTGCAGCGTCGGGTCGACTTGAGGCTGCGTCGCAGGCTGGTCGGTCTCCATCTGAGGCTGGTCGTCGTCATCGTGGTCGGAGTCGCTGGGGGCGCGGATGCCAGTGCGACCAACGCGACCGTGGAGGGACATGGTTGGGAACAAAAGACGTGAGAGCGGGGGGAGGTCTGCGCAACTAGGGCGCCAAAAGTGCGAGAAGTCGAGGGTGAAACGTTACCTGAGCCCGGTTGACAGCGGGCGGGTGACAGGGATGCTGGAATGACCGATTTTGGTCCGTAGGGGGAGGCCGAACCAAACTGTAATGGCCCGATGGCGGATCTTGAGCGCAGAGACAGCGGGAGCGAGGGACGAGAAGAAGCACAGGCGTGAGAGAGGCAAAAGAAGAGTTGGTTCGGCGAGGGACCCCGAGTGGGCCCTCGCAGGCATAAGTACATGGCGAGCATGGCTCGAGGCAGCCATCGATTATCGTACAATCAGCGGGAGAGCACGGAACGGGCGCCAGCGAGCAAGGGCGAGTACGGAACGAGAACGGAGTACAGTAGAGAAACATACGAAAAAGGAAATGCGAGCACAAGATCAAAACATACGCTATCTACGAGAGTCCGTGGCAGCGTAACGCCAAGTGGCTGTTACAAAAGGAGCAGCAATACACGCCTCCGATGTCCAGTATCTATCGCACTATCGCACACTGACAGTACCAGTACACTCGCGTTGACGGTCGTCGGGCATGATTAGGAGCGCAGCGCGCGGGAAGCAGGAGAATGAGGTATGGAGAGGGTTGGTATCTTGGTCGGTCGTCTAGAACCACTTGCTAGGCTGGAGACCGATTCGGTCGAGCATCATCAGCAAATTGGCTGCAAGCATACAACGCGTTATAGCGCCCTCCCGGGGATGGCGGTGCTCGGCCGGCGCTCAGCTGACGCCGCGGGGAATGACCGCACGCCGGTCATACATCGCAGGTCCACACGATGTATGACCAGACATCGCGGGTGCGGGTGTAGGATGGTCAACATCAAACGGGACTGATGTTGTATGATAGTGCAATGGTAGTACTACAGCATGTGGGCAAAATACAGACCATACAATGACCAAATACGGCCTGTCACGGCCACTGCCCATGATGTATGGGGGTATCCGGAGTGCTCGAATGTTCAAAATTACATATAAATGCTACACTGTGCTGTCCTTGAGTAGGGAGGAACGAGGGCAAGGGTCGCAGCTAGAAGTCGAAGGCGAGGGCTGCGCCGCGGTCATGTGACGAACGCGCGGCGCGCGCCGCGTCACTGCAAAAACCCGCGCGACGTCATGACTCATCGCGTCATCCAAGTGCCCTTCCTCTGCCTTCGTTGCCCTCCTCTTCGCTCATGTCCTCGATCTCCAGCCCGCCTGAAGCCCTTTGCCCTGACACGTCCACTCTGTCCGCCCACAGGTATATAAACATCCTCAAGTGCGCTCCACCCTTACTTGACACTTTGCCTTCGCCCTTCATGAACGTCTTTTGCCCCAGCTGACCCCCGCCCTGCATCCCCCGGCTTCTCGCCGCCTCTCCCGCTGTGGCATTGCCTCTTGACTGTCCCCATGCAAAGTCTCCATGGTGCGTCAGCCCACTTCTCTGTCGACGAGTATGTGCACTCATCTCTGATACCTGCTATTCACTTACCGGCCTCTGTCCCCCCTCTTTGAATCCCTGCACGTCAGCGCTGGCTGCACCTTCGGGCGTCCTGGATGTGTCTCGGTGCGTCACGATCGTGCCCGCATCCTCCCCGCCGCCCACGCAACTGTTCGTGTGCTTGAAATGGCGCATATATGCCTCGTGAGTCATTTCCTTTCCGAGTACTTCTCAACCCTTGCCTCTACCGCTCGCGCGCACCATACAGGCTTTCTGCGCAAAACTAGCTCACTAGATATCCATGTGCGTGCTCTGTTCTAACCGCCCTCACTCGTACACATGCTTACTTAGGTCTATTTTTTGCTGCTTCATCCTCGCTCGCGTGAGCAGTGCTCGGCTCGGGGCTACCCCTCTCGACGGTGTGTCGCGCACGTTTCCCTAGTGTCGTCTCAGCTAATTATCGTGGTGCATATCCTACATCTGACTACACTATACTCCGCGTTATACTTTAGAAACTGTGCGATGTTAACTCCGCCGGATATCCTGGTAAGTTTGTATGCGATTTCCGAGTACTCGCGTTCATTTCACTCCATACTTGCCAGGGCATGTTGTGCGGGCGGTCCAAGCCCAGCCTTGCGCGGACCGCACTCACTCCATGGCCGACATCGCTCCTTGCAGTAGCGATTATGGGTTCGACGGTGAGCTCAGGGTCCTGGATCCTCCGTGCGACATCGACGAGGCGCTCATGCTCCTTCGCGCGCTTCACACCAGCGTGCTCAGATGTGATCTGGGGCACTCCTCACCACCGCTGAGGGTGCGCTCCGCCGCATCAAGGACCCCGAGCGCGCTGAGGCGTTTGGCTGCATTGCTGGTATGTAGGAACTAGGCCTCGGCGTTGCCCGGTGGCATTGTGCGAGCGTGGCTGGGGATCAGGTGGGGCATTGGTCGGAGACCTCGTATTGTATTGTAGTGTTGTGTATTGTGTTCTGTCTTACGGACACGGCTAATATATCACTGTTTTTAAACTATGATAATTCGCGCCCCTCCGTATGATCAATCAGTACCTAGGAATATACGGCACGCTTTGGTATTTGGTCACAACAGGCTATAGCTGACCATTGATTGGTCGTACGAGCAGCCAAAGATGGTCGCGCGCTGTCAATCAGTCCCTTGGGAATGGCAGCGCATGGCCATTCAGCCCCTCTGGTATGGTCGCGCATGAGCATACCCTCACTCGCGTATGGCCACGAGTGACCATACGCCCGCTGTAAAATGAGAGCGCACGGCCACACGCACCGCGCGCGACGACAATGAACCGTCATACTGGCAGCGTGGTATGGCCATCCTAAGGTCATTCTGCCCGCGGGGTTCTCTAATGAGATATATTGCCCTACGAGAATCAGTAGAACACCAAAGGTCCCTGGCCATTCAACGCCTGTACACATGAAGTATTATAAGGCCCTACTCTATCTTACAACGAGTTACAAACAATTGGCAAACGTGCAGCCAATTTGCTGATGATGTCCCTGAACGAATTGGGGAGGAGAGCACCGAGGGCTGTCGACAACTGCAGCTTCACAGGCTTTCCCGCCACATCGAGACTATGGCGTATTCCGAGGTCAGAAAGTGTATAGGAGAAGTCGGCACAGGGGACTCACTGGTAAGCCGGTCTGCCGTCGATCATAATCTCTACCTTCACCATAGGGTGTTGGTAGTCTGTCGTGTCAACCTCGATTGATGCCCTGCAATTTCCGGTAAGTCAGCAATTAGCCGCTCGACCCGCTGCGCGGCGATGACGTACCACTTATAATTACCCTCCCCGATGTACTTGAGCACCTTCTCCTTCGGCACCTCCACCACATATTGGATCACCTCCTTGCTCCCATCCTCAGCCACGATGACCTCCTCCCTTGTCTTATTAACAACCGCCTCGCTGCGCGGGCGCAGCGTGCGCACAAACGGCACGTAGAACATGCTCATCGGGCTCATCGACAGCTCGAGCACGTTGTGCCCACTCTCCCCGGCCTCGTACTCGATCGCCGCAAACTCATGGCGGTCGCCCGAGAGCAGAATGACGTTCGGGACGGAGTGTAGCGCGGAAAGCAACGCCTCCTTCTCGGCCGGGAAGGCTGCCCACGAGTCTGTCTGCGCGTCGTGCGTCCAGAGCGAGGTAAACGGCACAGAAGTGACGATAAACTTGAACACGGCCGTTTGGTTGGCCTGTATCGTAAACGTCAGTATCCTAGCACAGAGAAAATGGAGAGCCACAAGTACCTTGCCGAGCCAGCTGTACAGAGCTGCAAGTTGCTTGTCACCCAACATCGTATGCGTCGTAGGGTCTTCAGCATTGATGTCCGAACGGTATCTCCTCGTGTCCATCACGAAAAATGCCGCATCACCATAGCGGAAGTCGTAGTAATAGTGACCCGGCTCAGCGGAGTCAAAGTTGGCGTCCGCATTGTATAGTGTAACGGTTTTCGATCTCACGTGGTCTTAACGCCCAGGAAAGGCGCCCCTATTTGTTTCGCCCCTTGCAGGGATTGAACCCAGGGCGGGAGAACCCCTAACCCTTCAGGGAACCCTACAGACCACATGGCAGGACCCTTCTGGGCCCTATTACATACGTCTTACTTCATGGATGATGTCACCCCTCCGGATCCTTCCAGCCATTCCTATTTCACGTGTCCCGAGCTCTGGATCACCCGGATGCAATCCAGACTCGCTCCCTTGGTAACCATTTGATATTCCCCCTATCTTTAGCGTCCAATCATAGGTAGTGTATTGTAGACCCCCCACATGTATATAAGGACCCCCTGTCTGACCCTGAGAGGGCAGACTTGTTCTTCTGTTCGCTCCTCCTCCTTACCTGGAGTCCTCCCTCTATACATCTCTTTGCTAGACTCCTGCTTGCTTGCAGCCTAACGGCACTGCCCCTCGTCACACCTCTGCTTGTCCACCATCGTGACACCTCTGTTTGTTTGCCCCACAAGTAAGCCCAGCGCTTTCTGTTTGTTTGTCCTTGTGGCGGCACCTGCCGTGACATTAGAACAAGTCTGTTTACTTCAACCGGCGCCACGCGTTAGTGTCCAAGTCACTCGCGTCCCGCCTCTCTTCCCCCCAGGAGTTTGTGGACCGTTGTCCCGCACGTTTATCATTTGATCCTTTCGCCGACGAAGACCCGGACAACTACCCGGAGTGTAGGCACCGTCCCGCCGTCGAGCAGGTCGACTACATCCTCGCCCAGGACAAAGGCAAGGCACCAGCCACTCGCATCCGCTCGACCGAGGAAAAGGAGGCTGAACACCGTGAACGCATGGAGTTTATAGCCGCCGCCCTCAAGCAATTCGACGAAAAGAAGAGTGAGGAACCTGCTGTTGAGACCGCCCGCATCGAGGAAGTCGTCGACGAAAAGGATTTTCTTCAAGGGTTGTAATGCCGGCTGGCCATTGCACCCCGTCAACGACTTGTATACGTAAAATCACGCTGTCTGATGAACCCGATGTACCTAGCTCTGGACATGTATATATTCACGCCTCCGCATCATCTATACATTCTATGAACGTCCAACTAGTACTGAAACAGCGTGATACACAAGTCCAGCCGTTTGCACTCCTAGATTCAGGAGCATACTCGTGCTTTATGCACTACAGGTTTGTTCAGGACCACAAACTAGCCATGCGCCCGCTCAAACGACAAGTACGAGTCTTCAACGCAGACGCAACGGAGAATAAGAAGGGATTGATCACCCACTACGCCCGTTGTCAAGTGCGCATTGGTAATCACACGTCATGGCAATCGTTCCTCATCGCAGAAATCGGCCACCACGATATCATCATTGGCATGAGTTTCTTGCGCGAACACAACCCAGAAATTGACTGGAAGGAACAAAAAATCAACTTCACCCGCTGCCCGACGGAATGTGCTCCGAACTACCTCGACATCCAAGAAGAGGACTTGGACCAACTAGAAATACCTCGTTTAGAAGTAGTCGCACAAGATCAGTATGGGGACCTCGAATGTGGCGATTGGGATGATCCCGAAACCTTCGTGCACTACATGACCCACTCTGACGATCCGGATGCTCGTATACTTCGTAACGACCCGGACGCCTATATGGCACAATACGGAAAGAGAGACAAGAACCCGGTCATGGCTAATGCTCCCGAAGTCGGCAAGCCCGACGACGCCTGGAAAGACACCGTGCCAAAACACTACCACAAGCACGGCATTGCCTTTTCCAAGGAAGCTTCATACAGGATGCCCACACGTAAACCCTATGATCATGCTATTGAGCTGATTCCTGGGGCATCACTTCCGAAGCATTCAACGCCATACCCGATGAACAAGGCAGAACGCAACGCCTTAGATGAGTGGATCAATGAGCAACGAGCGAAAGGCTATATACGACCATCAAAAAGCCCACTAGCCTCGCCAGTTTTCTTTGTAAAGAAGAAGGATGGATCACCACGACTAGTCCAAGACTACAGAGCACTGAATGCAGTAACCAAGAAAAACCGGTTCCCCATACCCCGCACGTCCGACCTCATCGACCGCCTTTCGCAAGCCTCCATCTTCACGTCCATGGACTTAAGATGGGGCTACCACAATGTCCGTATAAAGGAAGGTGACGAAGAAAAGGCCGCGTTCTCAACCTTTAGGGGCCTGTTTGAACCAACGGTCATGCTCTTTGGACTATGCAATGCCCCAAGCACCTTCCAAGCAATGATGAATGACGTGCTGGAAGAAGAAATTGCTACAGGGCATGTAGTAGTTTATATTGACGACATCCTCATCTTCACCGACGACTTGACACTACACCGGCAACTAGTATCCAGGGTACTACAAAAGTTACAAGACAACGACCTGTTCGTTAAGCCCGAGAAATGCAAATTTGAACAATCCACGGTCGAATTTCTCGGGCTAATCATCTCAAAGAACAGCGTGTCAATGGACCCTAAGAAAGTTGAAGGAGTAAAGGGATGGCCTACACCAACGAAAGTCAAACACGTTCAAGCCTTCCTAGGACTCGCAAACTTCTACCGGCGTTTTATCAAGGACTTTGCAAAGATTGCTCGCCCACTTACTATCCTTACATGCAAGGATATGCCCTGGCAATGGAACGAGGAACAACAACTCGCATTTGATCGATTAAAGGAAGCCTTCACCACAGCACCCATACTACAACTTCCAAACGACACAGCCCCATATCGACTAGAAACTGATTCGTCAGACTTCGCAACAGGCGCAGTCCTTGAACAACTCGGTGAAGATGGTCTATGGCATCCAGTAGCATTCTACTCTAAGTCGCTCAACGAACATGAGCGTAACTACGAGATTTATGACAAAGAAATGCTAGCCATCATTCGGGCATTGGAAGAATACCGACACTACTTGGAAGGCCACCCTGAACCGATCGAGATTTGGTCTGATCACCTGAATCTCACATACTTCCGCCAGGCGCACAAATTATCACGTCGACAAGCCAGATGGGCACTCTTTCTTACCCGCTTCAACTTCATTCTACGTCACAAACCAGGGAAAACAATGATTCGAGCCGACCCTCTGTCCAGGAGGCCAGATCATGAAGAGGGGGTAGACAGCGATAACCAAGGTCGAACGCTGTTAACTCCAGAGTTTTTTGCGATCAAAGCAATGCAACCCTCTCATGAATCGACGGTAGATGACACGCAACTACTGTCAAGGATCAAGAAGGCGCTCGAAGACGACACAATGACAAAGGATTACCAAGCCCTCCTTGCGAGCGGCCCACGTGAATTTGGTAAAGACCTTAAGGAATGGAACTTCGAAAATGGTTTACTCCTTCATAGGGGAAAAGTTTATGTACCTAAGGACCGAGAACTACGTTTAGACCTCCTCAAACTACACCACGACACCCGCCTTGCAGGGCATCAGGGAAGATGGAAGACGCTCGAACTCATCAGTCGCAACTACTGGTGGCCAGGAATGTCTATAGATGTCAAGAAATACGTCCAAGGCTGCGACACCTGCCAGCGCAACAAACCAACTCGTCAACCAAAGTTTGGATTGTTGCAACCTAACGAAGTGCCAGCGGGACCATGGGAGATTTACACCATCGATATCATCACACATCTCCCAGAATCAGCAGACAACTACGGAGAACCCAGGACCGCAATCGTCGTAGTAGTCGACCGTTATTCCAAACGAGCCCACTTCTTTGCAGAAGATGATCACGTTTCAACAAGTAGTATTGTCAACATCCTGTTCGAACGAATCTACCCCCTGCACGGGCTCCCTCATCAAATCATCTCAGACCGAGGATCCCAGTTTTCTAGTCAGGTGTTCAAGGAGTTTTGTCAACGACTCGGCATCCGAGCCACAATGTCCACAGCCTACCACCCTGAAACCGATGGACAAACAGAACGAGTTAACCAGTCCCTCGAGACCTACCTGCGCATCTTCTCTGAATACAGGCCAGACGACTGGGCAAGGCTCCTATCGTCTGCTGAATTCGCCTACAATAATGCAGCGCATGAATCAACAAGTCTCTCCCCGTTCTACATTGAATATGGTTGGCACCCACGCATGGCTCCGGATGTCGAAGGCGTCCTTAGTTACCCCACACTCGAGGAATTGTTTGAGAACCGCAAGGAAGCACGAGAGCAAGCTCAAGCATCGCTCAACATGGCAGCAGAACAAATGAAGTGGTACTACGACCTGCACAAAAATGACGTACCCTTCAAAGTTGGAGACAAGGTACTTCTCAAGGGAAGGGACCTTCGAGTCAAAGTCTCCTCCGAGAAACTCATGGCAAAGAACTATGGCCCGTACACTATCACGGAGAAAGTAGGGCCAGTTTCGTTCCGCCTCAATCTGCCAAAGCAAATGCGTGTTCACCCCGTTTTCCACGCCTCGAAGTTCATCCCCTACCATGAAGACGAAATTGGAGACCGAAACCCCCCACAGCCGCCCCCCATTGAGGTCGAAGGGTATGAAGAATTCGAAGTTGAGAAGATCCTGGACAGCCGTGTATACCGTGGATGGGTACAATACCTAGTCAAATGGGATGGCTACGACGAGTCGCACGCCTCCTGGGAACCCGTCCGCAATGTCCGCGACAATGCACGAGAAGCAATCAAGGAATTCCACGACTTACACCCCGACGCACCTGAACCCGAGTCTCTTCAGAACCCGCGACCAATGAATAAGATCTTCAACTGTAACATTAGGTGGAATCTCGCAGAGCTCAAATCTGAAGAGGGGGTAGTGTAACGGTTTTCGATCTCACGTGGTCTTAACGCCCAGGAAAGGCGCCCCTATTTGTTTCGCCCCTTGCAGGGATTGAACCCAGGGCGGGAGAACCCCTAACCCTTCAGGGAACCCTACAGACCACATGGCAGGACCCTTCTGGGCCCTATTACATACGTCTTACTTCATGGATGATGTCACCCCTCCGGATCCTTCCAGCCATTCCTATTTCACGTGTCCCGAGCTCTGGATCACCCGGATGCAATCCAGACTCGCTCCCTTGGTAACCATTTGATATTCCCCCTATCTTTAGCGTCCAATCATAGGTAGTGTATTGTAGACCCCCCACATGTATATAAGGACCCCCTGTCTGACCCTGAGAGGGCAGACTTGTTCTTCTGTTCGCTCCTCCTCCTTACCTGGAGTCCTCCCTCTATACATCTCTTTGCTAGACTCCTGCTTGCTTGCAGCCTAACGGCACTGCCCCTCGTCACACCTCTGCTTGTCCACCATCGTGACACCTCTGTTTGTTTGCCCCACAAGTAAGCCCAGCGCTTTCTGTTTGTTTGTCCTTGTGGCGGCACCTGCCGTGACAGACAGCTAGCTTATCTGGGCCTTTCCTACTCTCGTGTTGTGGGAGTGCGTCGTATCCTCCGAGCTTACCCCCGAGCTCCAGTCGTCCGCAGGGTAGCGGAGACATTAACGGTGTCAGGGAATTAGGTGGGATCGCGCTTGCAGCAGCTAAATTGGGTCGTTCCTTTTACCGCTTCGGGTCTATCATCGTGCTGTCCAAGACATCGAGACAATGTTCTCTTACGACGAAATATTACATCCCGTAACAACAAAGTAAGGACCGAGAAGTCACCTCTGAGGTATCAAGTCGTCACAACTCAGACCTCTTATTCAGCCACTGCAGACAACACCCTGAGCTGAGGGTGTCTATGGCACTCTCCCCAACTAAGCAACCTGCTTTATTGACGACTAGACATAATGTAGACTGTTAAGACGCTAGCCACTAGACGCAACGTGGCTTACCAAAACCCTCAGTCACTTTGAGCATCCACGTCAGACACAGGCACCCTATAAGACTGGATTGTTTGTTGTAGAATCGTAGGTGGCCAGCTCCTGTACAAGTTCACCTTTAAGTAAGGCTATTATCCGGACACGTCGGACTGGTGATCCCTCGACCTTTTCATCCTTCTATAGCCTCTTTCGCTTCGTTTATCGTCCAACGCGAACATACACAATGTCATAAATAACCTAAACCATTCGTCACCTTGCATAAGATTCAATCGGTTCATTCATCTCCTGGGCTAAGACCGGAGTTGCCTGTCATGGCCAAATTAGCAGCAATCTTGACCATTAAAGCCACATGAGCAGTGAACCGGCCCAAGGCCCGCAAATGGTAGCTAACTTCTCGAAGTGAAGAGCGTACACTTCAAACGATTCTGGAGCCGAAGAGATCCTTCCAAAACCCGTCTTCCCATCATCGTCGACGCCAAAGCTGTCAACGTACACGCTCGTTTGTGAAAATAAGCCACTCCTACTGGAGATATGTGTTCTACTTGCCTAATCTTGTGCATCTTCGATGCCCCTGTCTCAGAGTTTTCATAATAGTTGACGACGGATGCGTGAGGAGGCATAATGACGGGATATACCTGTTGGAGGTAGCACTCAGGGGCTTGGACGTTCACCTATGCCTTGGCTACTTGTCCTTCGCCGAAGGGATGGCGGATGCACCCAGGCCCTAAGAAGTAATTGGGAGCAACTGGAACTGTTGTGCTAGGAACCCAGCATTAGCACCATAAACGGTCCAAGAAGAGTCCGAGAAAGGTGTTATGACTGGTTCATCTCCTCCACTGGACTTCATAGACGGCTATCATACCTATAGATAGCCCAGGTCATATTGAAATGACTCCGAAAATCGCTGCCCCTGCAGAGGAAAGTGAGTTTAAGGATCTCGTAGGTGATCTAAGGCATAAAGGTTAAGAGCATATCTCGCTACTTCATCTTACCGACATAGTTGGTATCGTTACAAATAGTTCTGAAGATTTCCCAGTAGGTTTTTGACTAATATTTGTGCGTAGACGACCCACAGTTCGACCGCTAAATGCGGTTAATGTGACTTAGAAGACGTAGCGCGAAAACGACTAGCCATCTGGGTCTGAACTTTAAGCTTACCCAGCTTCTTCTTCACGTAGACGTGTGCTCAATACGATTGCAAAATGGACGAGTATACCAACGTTGGTACTAGGGCTAGAGCTTGTGCTGTAGAGGAATTTCTGCCGAACGGATGCATGTAATACCGTATAGCAAAGAACCAAAGAGCCCATGAATGATACGCAGGCTTAGGTATAGCCCTTCCGGTCCGCCGTTAACTACGGACGGGTGGGTGTGATATTTTACATGTCTATTGTGCCCGTAGGCGTCAAAATCCAGTGGTAATAGCACCTATTTCGTCCCACCGTGTCGCTTGTTATGCTCTCTTCCTACCACCTCCTCTTACTCTTCTGTAGGTGTCCTTTCATAGTGGTCCTAGACTAAAGATCTCGTTTAACCTTTCGCGAGCTTTTCCGGCCATTTGTGTCTGTCTTTCCATCTTGATTCACGTCCGAATCCATTCGTGGTAACTCCTCGGCAGTAGCTTCTATTTAACCTGGCTTATCCACCCGTACGTCGAGCTCGAAACTCACAGTAAGAATAGTATCCGTTTTAGTTGTTGTAAGCGTGTTTATTCATTTCCCAGCCATCAAGGTCGTTCAGGTCGTCTGCTAACGTACCTTTATACAAAAGTACAATTGTTGTTCCCCACTAGTGCGTTTGATTTTCTAGCACCACTTTATGCTCCCTTACGTGGATGTGGCCAGTGTATTTTGCAAATAGCATTCTCGCCTGAAGAGGAGACTATGTCTTCCCACGTCGAGACATGGTACCTCTCAAACATGGCTGAAGAAGGAAAGTAACAACATCAAATACCCACCCAAATTCCCACCCGACCTGGATTAGAGAACCGAAGCCGTTGTCGCCTAGAGCCTTTAGAATTCGTATGAGTCTCTTCGAGGTCAAAGGCAAGAGGTAAACTTAGTTTATTTTGTCCCCTAGATCATCCCCGAAGTCCCTCCTTCCTTGAAATCCAATAAACCACGTTAGATATATCTAGGGCTACGCTAGCCTATATTCGAGAGGTTAACGACTGGTGAGTTCCACCTCGTCTGTCCTCGATCTGTTTTCTTATAGTCGTCACTAGGACATTAAACTAGAATGCCTAAGGCTCGATTTCTTTTGGCAACTCTTAGCCACGCTGTAATATCGAGTATCGAGAAGTCACACAACCGAATCGTTCAACGGTCACCTTGATCCTTTCATTCACCACTTCGAAACCACCCTTAACGGCTTTATGGACTCCAAGAATCGAAATTAGCTTAACCATCTTGGTATCTTTTAACCAGTTCTGCAGCCATACCAAGCAATGTTGGCGACATTAACTGTCCAGATGTTTCCCCGGTTATACCCCTACTCACTTTTCGCTTTACTTAACAACCGAAAAGTTCTTGGAGTGAACCTTCTCGATTAGCTTCATCCCTTAGGGTACTGACATCGTCCTTCACCCTAATGGATATTCCCATAGAGCAGCCACACCTTCTCTCTACAGCTTATTACCGGCTCGACAAAGTATAGGAAGTTGGTGCAAAATGCGATGAAGTAGCCATACTATATCTCCAGTCTCCTAAGCATTTCGGTAAAGACTTCATAGATTTACTGTTTGGAACATTACCCTCTCTATGTCTTTTCAAACGCCTTCGGATTGC
The DNA here is from genome assembly GCA_002150815.3 of Grammothele lineata. NCBI lineage: Eukaryota > Fungi > Basidiomycota > Agaricomycetes > Polyporales > Polyporaceae > Grammothele > Grammothele lineata. The sequence continues at coordinate 34,216 of NDFF03000197.1, read as the reverse complement.
CTCCTGTCAATTTCGACGTAGACGGCGCCTGTGACACAGTCAAAAATACGGGAGCTGCTATCCGTCGTTATCGACTAATACAGCGTTCAATAGCTGACCTTTCGAAGCTCGAGGAATGGTTGTACGCGTGGAATCATATGGTTGCCTCGTTAAGGTTGGTCTAATAACAAAAAATCTGTGGCAAGGAATATAATTCCATACGTATTTCGATAGAACCTGCGTTCAGAGGAGATCTATCAGGCAAGGAAGTGGCCCAAGTCGTGTGTTTTCAACCCAAATATTGAAATTTACGTGGCTTTCTTTTACTAGGCCTGAGCACGGCGTCCGTCTGTTCAAGACGGAAGATCTCTCTCATCTTCGCCTTTACCATCTCGCCTTTAATGTCGGCGATAATGTTACCATTGTTCATACGGTCCTCATAATGAATCCCTTGCTCTTTCTTCTATATAAGGCCAATGGCCACTGGAAAGGATGCGGCGACCACTTATATGTTCTCTTCATTCGGCTCCCCTTATGAGTATTGGCGATGCGGTTCTCCTTGCTTCCTCTACTAGGCTTTAATCCTTGGCAGTCTTTCCCAATAAGCACTTTATGACCAGCCCCGACTCGAATGAGAATCTCAACGTCTCTCTCAGCACAGAACTTGCGACCACTAAGACCTGGATTTTTGGGGGTACGAAGACTTGGGAGCGAGTCGGACGTAGATAGTGGCTCAAGTATAGCCCCCGGAGAACGGACTCGTCCTAGAGTCCCTTCTCCAGCCGTCGTATCACCTGGCAGCTCGCTGTCAAGCCAGCTCAATAGAAGGCTGCCGGAAACACGGAGCTCTGCAAGTCGAGTCGTAGCCGTATTGTCTGTCCACATCGTCCCAAAAGTCTCCACCGCCTCTTCGTGATAAATTGTGTTCCCAGTTCCCCTAGGTTTTGCGTTTCTTAGGTTGTTTTTATGACTTCGATTACTATTATTGCTGCTAGTCTTACTTGTGTGATTCTGGTGACGCGGTTGTTTCTTCCCGTCTGTATAATATTACAGGCAAAATTTCTCCTTAGCACTGTTATATGTAGTCTGTCATGAGCGTAGACGGTAGATGATTTGTTGTTTTTGTTGTCTACAAGGAACTGCCCAAAAACACGGACATGGGAAGATCAATGTCCATTAACGAGTACATATGCGAGCTTGACTGAGTGACAAGCCTTTTATTCTAGTCTCATCCTGAAAGAAGAAGGCTGGGTAATGTGAACAACCCCATACAGAAGAATAAGGCGGCTAGGCCCTACGTGACCATATAGTTACGTGGTCCCCATTTTCTAATGGGCCCTTTGGCTATTGCACAAAGGCGACAGCCTAGTTCCTCTTCAGTCTAATCTCCCCTATCACGTACGGTAATCGAACTACTGTTACAATAGCTATAAGCATACGCGGAAGTTCCCCGTATGATGCTAGGGATCTGATAGGTACTTGGGACAACGTTAGAGCTACGGTACAGCAACGGTCTAACTACCTACAATTGGGCTACAGGAAAGTAGATACGTAGGCAAGCTAGATGGCAGGGGTACGATCCATGCATCGTAATATTCCAAGTCCCGAATCTAGGGAAATTTATTAGGGCAAAAGTTGACGGTGCGTATACACAATATATAGGAGTCGCCCATACTCTGACATGTTAAGCCCATTCTCCATTGTCTTTTCGATCCAAGTCCTTGATTCGTACGGGTGGGTGCGTCTATACCCCCGTCATAGTCCCATACTTCCTCATTAGCGTCATCGCCGGTATCCCAGGAGCAAAGGCTGTCTTCTGCTCTATTGGCTGGCGAGTCGGGGTCGTTGAGCGTAGTGTTGGAGTAAAAGTCTAGAGAAGTTGGCGAAGCTGGCTTTGGAGTTGCTGAAATGGAGGCTAAGTGAGTGCTCCTAGATGAACAATGCTAATACTTACCGTCATCCGTATCGTTAGGCCCTCCAAAGTTTTGAACAACATCCAGCTGACCTTTGTCACCCGTACCCACTCTCTTCTACGAAATCTCCTCTGACATGCCCATAATACGTACTCCAGGGATATACTCCCCTTTTTTCACTCGGTGCCGGTCCCTGATGCGTTCGTCCTCTCGTTACCATCCCTTAGTCTCTCATTCTCGTCCATCCTGCTCAAGTTTTTGGACGGACAACCTCTGTCGTGCTTCCTATCTATTTATTTCTCGCTAAGTTTTGTTTCAGTTAATAGCGTCTCTTACATTTCTTCAGCTATTATTTTCACTAATCCTCATCACACCAGGTCAAAGCTAATGAAGCGTTTGGACTAATTCACGTCGACACCAGATGACTACAAAGCTGCGCGAAACGGACGCTAGAAAAGTGATCGGATATTTGGTGTCGATGCTAGAATACGTTGTTCAGATTCTATTCGTATCATATATACTGGGTCTTACAACTTTTTTATGCAGAGCTTCACCCGTCAATCCCTCCCCTTACCCTCTCCATCATCGTCTTCCACTCTTGGCTCATCCCAGGCATTCTCGTAGCTTTAATCGCCTTGTGCAGCAACGCCGCCGTCCTCTACCTTAACTTAAGAGGCAGGTTAGGCAACTTCGGCTTCTTCAACAATACTATGACTATCTCTACTCCGTCCACTTTCTCTATTTCCTCTGTATATGCCTTCTAAAACCACCCTCGCGGTCTAGTCCATCATAAGTCCACCTCGTCCTGTTCATCCTCCCCAATTTCAGTTACCCCTTTTCCACCTCGAATTTATCCATCATTAGGCAACTCTCTCCAGCAGTATCGCCATAGCCAACTGTTTCCTCCAAGGGACGATCTGAGAAGGAAAACTCGTCTTATATTATTATGACCAATAAAGACCTTCGCATTATTTTTTTATTTACCAGTTCCTTGGTTCCGAAGAGTTTGTTTACGGACAATGGCCTCGCGAAAAGGAGGGTCTCAACGGCCTCATTTATCTCTGACGAAAGACCCGTCATTGGATTCTCCACTCTCCCCTGGCCATTCTGCATCTCTACGGCGTCGCTACGACACTCACCCTCCTCTTTAAGGATCAGTGCATCTGGGCCTTACCCACCATCGTCTGGTGGCTGCACTTCGGATTTTGTGCTGGCAGGACCACCTATCCTGGATCGTTCGGACCCAGACATATCGCTGTCGGTTAGGTAGTAGAAAAGGGAATGGAGGTGGACGATGTGTTCGTTTATATTATGGAGTCTATGATCGTACCGATCTTCAGCTTTATATTCTACTTAGAGCTTCCAGCTATCGTACAGTTTACGCTATTCGACATATTAACCCTATAGGTCATCTTCTAAGCATTCTCCAGGTATCCAGACAGAAGAACCAAGACAGCGAGATAGGGTAGAGAGGGTCGGATAATGTAACTAATGACGGTACCACTCTCCATCATCCTCCCGGGAGTTTTCGAGCGTGTCCTCACTGGCAAACCGCCCTTACTGTTACAACATTCCTGCCCGGTATTTTCTTTTCCCTTTCCCGTTTCTCAATGAGCGTAACCTCTGTACCATTCGGTCCCGCGGCGGTTCAACACCGCTATTGTATGTACGACTCATAGCGACTCATTCTGAGTCATCGTCTTGCGCCCCTGTCCCTATTGTTCCTCCTTTCCCGCACAGCCCATGGCTATTGTCTCACATGTACCTATATAGTCTGGGTCTTCCTGAGGATGCTCCTCAGTTTGACCTCCTTTTCCAATCGAGGCCTCTCTCCCCACAGAACCCCCGTGTGTCGCTCGCCCTCTACCACAGTGCTCGACTTCGCCTCTTCGGCGTACGTCTACCCAGATCCCTCGACCCTCGACCGCGTGCGCTCGTCGTACGTCCCATAGGCGCCCGCGCTGGCCTCGGCGTAACACTTACAGGCAAACGGGGCAAAATAGGCCGACTTGATGCATTTATAGAGGAGGCTCGAATATTCAAACGGCATGTTGTTTATAACGAGAGGCTAGTCTTGATGTACAACAATTGCCCTACTTTCCAACCATCGAGGTTACGATGATAAACATATCGAACCACATAAGTACTTCACAATTGATCTTACTCGTTCGACAGATTTGGAAGAGAGGAAACGTGCGTTCCAAACTCATGCAGGCAATTCAGTGATAAGTCAACAAAAGAGTATCGTTTTCACGGGCGAAATGATTGTGATAAGTGCGATAACTATCCACAAAAGCCAGTTCCTATGTAAAGGAATGCTTAGTACGGACGAAGGAGGAAGGAACGCAGAGCACAAGTACAATAAATATAGTCAGAATAGCAAAGATTGACACAGAAGGAGCTGTATTTTTGCTTGATAACTAACACGAAAACGAAGGCAAGGAATAAAATTGGAAGGAAGATATCGAGCAGGGAGAGCCATAGTTGTTGATGGTTATGTAACGGGACCTACTTAGACTGTTAAACGATCGTATCAAGTTGAAAGGAATGGGATATCCGAATGAGAGTGTAGGTTGTCCGTAGTATCGAGAAAGAGTATGGGCCGTCGTTGTGCCTCCGCAAAAAACTAGTGGTGGTATTAGAAGGACACGGGAAAACAGATGGCTGCGAGGAGCTATTTGACGTACCTAGATGGCATTGCGCCCGAAGGTCTTCCACGACTTGCATCTATTGAAATGAATCTCCGGTTGCACAAGTTGAAGAGGAGGAAGTGCCATCATCGCGTTATTCCCACTGTTAAAGTATACTCCTCGAAGATTATGGATCCCGGCTACTCTGCGGAGAGTTCTGGATACGTTGTGGGGATCACAGAGCGCGCTATCTTCCTATAATACCGAACAGCAGGGGAGAGAAAACGACGATGAGGGCCTAACAAGAATAAAGCAAATAAATTACGTACCACAGGGATAGGGGAGAGAGGTTCGATGTGGAGAGTAAACTGAAAGTCGGTTAAGTCACTGGTTTTCTCATCTCGGCTATATCATGGGGAAAGCGAAACAGATGCGTAAGCGAAACCAGCGGCGAAAGCACAGAAGAACTCAAGCACCTAGAAGACAGCCTTGCATAAAATATAAGCCTCCTATTGCCAAAACTTTTGCCCTCGCTCCATCTCTTGTCATAAGGCCCTCTGGTAGCAAGGAAAAGAAAGTTTTAAAGAGCAGGAGTAAGTAATAACAAGATATAGAAAGAGCAAACGGACTCGTACCCACAATGCCCTCCTTCATAGACGACTCCTTCAATGATGTCAGTCCAGTTCAGGATGTCACTATAGAAACGTAAGTGAACTGAATAAATAAAACACGGTGAAAAATGGGGCGGACGTAACTTGTAGTAGCCCGAGCTCTCCTTCTCATTACGGTTCTCTATCAACCGCTTCTCCTCAAAGTCATCCATAATATCTACGAGAGAGATGTAGGAAGAGGATGATAGGACAGGAATGGCAGGCAAACAAATAGCCCCCAGTTTTGCTGGCGAGGATAGCGAAGAGTAGGGGGGAAAAGAAACAATGGTTGACTAGGTAGCGACCCGGTAATTGTTTTAGAGTTGAATAGCTTGCGAAAGTAGGAGTCGAATTTTGGGGAAAAAAGGCTGGACTTTGAAAAGAAGGGAGGGGAAGGAAGGAGAACAGAGAAGGAGGGAAGAAGCATAGAAAGGAGAAACGAACGGTTCACTACGGATAGAGTTCCCACGTCCGCTAATATATGGAGAGGCCAGGGTTTGACGTACCGGCACCATTAGGAGCGGACAGGGAAAGATGCATTAATAAGTCGACCCGTCATCATCCCCTACCAGCCCTAGCTTCTCTGGAGCAAGTGCGGATGTCTACAACATTGGTCTATACGTCATTTGTATGATGTTATGGATAGCTTAGCCAAGGTATTTAACGAGTCTCACCGTTCGAACTCGTTAATTATAACTCTAGGTCCTTCCCAACGGAGAGACTTGTCCGACATACGATAGATTACCTAGTTGTGGGGGACTTTGCCGGGTTAAGGGGGTGAAAGAGGATAAAACTGGGGAATGATTTCCCGGGCGGATTTCTCCACAGAGGAGTGTCTTATATACGTTTTCATAGCGCCTAAGGCTGTTGAACGAGATCATGATGCTATTTCATCATTACGGCAGGAGGCTCTTTAGCTGAATCATGGGTAGCTGGGAATTCGCATTCAACAAAATCTGCAGGCGAACAACCATACCGGTAAGAGAACAGTCCATCCAGCACGAGCCCGTAAGACTGGTTCAGTCGTTGGTAATAGAAATGGACTAGTCTGCTACTTGGACAAGTCCAAAGCAACAATGCAGGGAAGCTGGTGCGTCCTCACGTCCTTGTTGACAGAACATGGATGGCCTAATGAACCTAGATGGCGATTTTTAACATAGGAAATCTTAACGTCTGTGTTGGGTAGGCCTAGTTTCAGGTAGTAGTCAAATATTGATTTCATGTCATATTGGTTCGTACTACAGACTTCTGGGGTCGATGCTGAGGAAACACCGATCAGAGCAACTGTCGAGAGAGAGGACGAGAGGACGAGGGAGTGTCTGGCGTAACTGTTCAAAATATATGGGTTTGGAGTGTGTCGCGTGAGAGTACCAAGTGTTACTGTCACCCGGACTGTGACGAACGCCCACAGGTACTGTCACCCGGGCCCCGGCCGGGCCTGTGCGTATTTGCAATATTACTACCCCGGCCGGATACCCGTTGTATAGGCATCTTTGATGGCCGACCGGGTCATGGTCAGCCCTATGAGCTGTGGCTCATAGTCTTTCAAGCTAGGTCAATAGCTTTAAAAGCTAGTAAGAGCTCTGACAGGCGCAGCAGGGAAGCCCTTGCTAACCGGCCGGGAAGTATTCCTTTGATTGATGTGTGACCGGACTCGGCTGTTATTGAATGGAACTCCATGAGAATCACGGCAGAAGGGGATATTTTTGCCGATCCGCAGAACTGCCACATCCGTCATCCTTAACAGAACCAGGTAGGAGTACCCAGTAGCTTGCAAGAGGATACAAGCCAGGGACACAAAGTAACATTGTATACTACCTTATATGTACTACCCTATCTACTGGCATGAACACACAACCTCCCAAAATTTGAACGATGTACCAGGGAACCCCCGCTAAGGCAACATCTGAATGTCCGGTGATCTTCTCGGATGTCACGTTGTGATCGGCAAGGGTAGGTAACGGCATGAAGGACCTGTATTTAAAGGGCGGATAAAGACGCGAGGATAAGAAGCCATGATCACACTCACTCCAAGTACGGCATTCACCGTGAATGCGTTCGCCTTCAAGGCAACTCCGCTCGACGGCGGATTTCCCCGGCTGACGACCGTCCGGATCACCTTCGTACCTCCGGGACTACATCCGCAGGCGCCATTCGGAGGTCGATTGTTACCTCACCCAGATGAGCGCATGGAGCAGGTTGGGGGAGGTCAAGCCGTTACATGGTCATACACAGTAAGCAGCATTGCTTTCCAGAGCAAACGGCAGTGAATTGACAGATTGCGGATGCAGGAGATCCGAGGTCCTATGCCATACCTCGTCTGTAGCCCTAAGCAGGGGGCATGCCCTCTCCCATTGAGTGGCAATCAAACAATTGATGCCATGCAACCCGGTCGAAGGAGTGTGGCGGATATCTGGAAGGGGGATATAATTGTCCTTAAGTACGCCGACCAGCGGCATAGCCACTTCGTAGACTGTGTAGCATTGGATCTGGGCGACCTCATTCCGTACTTCACGCAGTGATTTTGTTAATTCGAATACACCGTCTGAAAGCCCACCTGGCGTTGACTTAGGTCTCACGGCACCAGACAACAACATCCGCCGTTTACGGAGGACAATATCCGGTGGTGGATAAATCTGGTGCCACCGCATCCGCATGAGTCTACTTGGCCGGCAGTGGATGAGGACGTAACTCACGGCAGAGGACGATGAGCGTCTGCCGGCCACGGGTGTCAGTATAACATCCGTTTTCCGGAGAACAACGGCACATCCGGGAAATATGTAATCTCCGCAATTCATTCGAAGTTTCCAAACCACTTCGAGTCCCCCAGTGAATCTGGACAACACCATAGGGTAGCTGACAAGTACTGGCACCAGGAACTCCCTTATCGCCATGTGATTGCTGTGATTGCGGTAGAGTAGCACCACTCTGCATCTGGCCATCTTATGCGTCGCATTGGGCAAAGAGCTGATCGCAACATTCATTCGCATGGTATACTAACACAAGGTAGGGATCGTGGCAGGCTCCAAAGGCATGCAGCAATCAAAAATGTCTACTCAGAAGTCTTCACAATATTGTTCATCCTGATGACTAGCTCCTCACGTCGATCCTCCGTCTGCGAAGCGGCGATTTTCATTTCCTCAACGCCGGCAGTGAATCTATCCTTCATGTCAGTCACATCTGAGAGATGATACAGAACCGGTGGATCCTGCAAATTATGAGAACGGAGGGGCAACGGAAAGAAAGAGACTTACCACAACATCCGGCGGCGAGACCCACCACATAGGAACTGGCTCATGGATGGGGCCGGAATCAGGCCATGTCCACCAATCATCGACGAGGACAGATTTCTCGAAGCGAGAAGTCACATCCGGAGGGAGAGAATTGACAATGGCGTCGATCGTTTTGCTGTCGACGCCCTGTGGGCCGAGACGGATTACAAGGCCGTCATCGGTCCAAGAAGCCTTCGACAATAACAGTGAAATGGGCACAACTGTCGGGGGTACTTCCATGCGCGTGTCCAGGTCCGGTGCTCCAGTGATGGATGCGGCAACCGCCACTCCCATGGCTTGGATAGCCGGCCACTACGAGATTTCAATGTCAGTGAATGAGGAGGGAAGGTGAGAGAGGGAGAGAAGACTAACCAACTCACGGGTAAGGCCACTGGACCAACGCCGGAGATCGATTTCTTGAGCAGGATTAGGAAGATGACGCAGGGCGGCGATGATCCGCACGGCCACGGAGGACATCTCCAACCGCGCAGAAACAACTGCGCGGCGAGAACTCTCGGGGACATGAACCTGACGAACGTCATTCATTGTACAGACGGAGTCAGAAGTAACAAGGTCGGGCGATGAGGAAGAACAAGAAACGAATAGAGTACACAATTTGCAATTCAGTGTCCGTTCACAACAAGTCACTTTCCCACATCGTACCGCGCAGTCACCTGATCAAACACGCCCTTGGCGTGATCCGCAAGTCCGGCCCACATCGCCCGAGCGCGCTCAGCGTATGCCCGCAAACCCGGATGAGAGGCGACATCTGTGCGCGCCTTCCATTCGCCGGAGCGAAAGCGGAAGTAACGAACCGTCGAATCCATCTCGCGGGTAACAAGCTCCCTCTCTTCCTCCCATCGCTGCAGGCGAGCAAACGAACGAAGCCACAGGCTTCTCCTTGCTGTACCGACGGGTAAGTAGAGATTCCCGGCAACGGAATAAGACTTACTGTTCTGGATGAAGTCGGATGCTTCTCCGCCGATACGGTCTTCGAAGTGCCAAATCCAGCTCGCATGTTTATCCCGTTGGCCGGCCATGAACGACTCCAGCAACGCGGTCTCGGCCTTGAGATCAGCTTTCTCAATAGGTTGGTACTTCGACAGCAGTTCATCGCGTTCCTTCGTCGCTGCCGTGTCGAGAGGGTCAAACAAAGCCTCCAGCATACCTCGAGCTTTCATATACACCCGGACATGGCGTCGAATGCCGTCCTCCGTCGCATGGACTTCATCAAAGCTGTGAAGACGAGCACGTGTGCCGGACGCATTCCGGACTTTGGTCCGGTAGAGCAGCGACTTGTATCCGATGCCGACGCGGACCTTCTGTAGCGCCTCGTTCAGGGTACCTATCACTAACTGCCGCTGCTCGACGGCTGCGTCTTCTAAGTTGTGGTCACGGAGGTATTGATAACCAAGGGTAGAAGGGAGGGCGATTCTGCGGCGTTCGGGCTGCTCATCGTCCGGTGCCAGCAGGGCTCGGAGGGGCGCTTTGGAGACCGCGGCAGAGTCACTGGGGTCTGCCGTGACATAATCGCCCTCAGGATCCTCATCGGGAGTGGCGTCCCACTCTGCACCGAGAGCGTCGTCATCAAAGGATATACCAGCAAACTCGGAAATGAATCTGCGAGCCAGCAAATGAAACTTGGTGATGGAGTCGAGCAGGCGTTGCCGTTCTTGCACCAGGGTGAGTCTCTGGCTATCACCGGAGGTCTTCTTCAACCGCCGAGCGAGAAGTGCCACATGTAGCCTGTGAAGAAAATTAGAACTAGAATACCTTCATTGGTTATCGCTTACTTTTTCTCTTCAATCTTGAGACCGAACGCAATCCAACCAACCCTGCCTAAGGTTGCACTCTTCGCGGATGTCTCTTCCGTCATCAGAGCGGTCTGAATGCTGGCCCGAGTAGGTACTGCGGAAGATGAAAAATAAGAGTATGTATACCGGTACAAAGGGGGCGACGTACGCGGGCTTCGATCGACGTCGTACACGTCCATGGCCTCCACATTGGTGGTACGTTCCGCATCGGCCTTCCGGGCAATGAGTTCCCACCGCGCAGAGTCTTCTGGCCCAGCCGCCTTCTTCTGACGATCGAAAGCTGACCGTGCGGCGCCCAGATTCTGGAAAACTCGAATCCACTTTACTTTGAGAGTAAAGGCTGCCACGAACGAGCGTAAGTCACATTACCATCCGGAGAAAAAAGGTGTAGACGAACCAATGCGTGTCACCTTGGTCCAATTCGAGTGGTTCATGTGATCGTCGATGACCTCTCTGCGATGGAACAGCGTCATCCCAAGCGCACCGCGAGCGGCGGCACCGAGGGGCATCCAAAGCGTCTCCAAGATCTCTCCATCTTGATACCCCGCGCCAAGAATGAAGTTCACAGAATACCGGGCGAAACAGCTTGCACGATGACCATGAATGTGAAATTGTCCGATACCGGTTAGGAATGTCTTCAAGGTTTCCGGCCATGACAAAGCCGGACTCTCGGTGAATCGCCGGCGGAGGTTGACGGAGTACTGACACATGATGTCGTAGAGCACCAGGAGCCATGGAATTCCCTGCAACCAGATCAAAACCCAGTGGAATACCCAATCCATATTCTTCTGGCTATGGGCAGAACTCAACATCAACGCTCGTCAAACTCACGGATGTCAGTGCCGACGTACCCTTCCCCTTTCTGGAAGTCCACAGTGGCGTGAGGGACAAAACATCCGTGTCTGGAGCAGGCGGCTGAACCTATTCCGGTCGCCTCCAAACTGGTGTTCTTCTTGGATTCGGCAAGAACGGCGCGATGCTCGTTACAGGTAAGAGGCTGTTTATTGCAATGCTCATCAGCGCGGAAATCGTAGTACAACTTGACGGTCCCAAACCTCCTTAAACCGTCGCGCAGTTTCTAAGTGGGCTTTGTACGGAGCATCCTGAACCATGAAAGAGTGCCCATCGGCAAGTGCGACATCATCCCCGGGATTACGGGTATTCCGGTGTTGAGCCGTGAAGTTGCCATCCATAACAACTGAGCGTCCATATTGCCATCTGCGTAAAGAGTGTATGAGCTCTCCGTATAACCTTCGATGAAGTGATGAACGCACTGCTCTGGATTCTGGGCCCAATCATCCAGAATATTCACACCCGGATGAGGACAGGCAGGACAGTCCACGGCGAGTTCACCCAGTTTAACCGCTCGCTCCGCATGTCCGAGCCCTCCCCATTTCCGTAGTTTGAGGTTACGCCACTGCCGAGTTACACGAATGAACTCCTTGTACTTGTTCTGCATTGCTGACGTTAGATCGGGACAGGGACGAAAACATGACACGCACAGGAACCAAATGCGGAAAAGCGTTATTTGTGGTGCGCCGGAGACGAGCATAATACGACCGGATTGCCGTTTTGCAAACCCGGTTTGTCACCAAGAAGTCATCCAACACTCGCTGAGTGAAGATGGTGGTCGGACGCTTGACAGTTGCAGGATAGTATCCTTCGGAAACGAGCTGCTCGTCAGGAGGTAGGGAAGTTGGGCACTGACAGAAGACAACAGGAAGCTCGTGAATGCCGTTCGTGTCCACGACGACGAGCATGCGAGATCCAACTGCGGACATGAGGGAGGAGTGACTGCCTGCACCGGATGTCTCCTCCGGAGTGAAATGAGGGAAGTCGGTGACGTCCGCTCGCTAGCGGGGGATCAGTATTGAGCTGTTGTCTCCATCACATTGCAGGACACACCGTAGCGGAGTCGTCACTCTGGTTGATGCCCTCCGTAGGCGGAGTCTCATCCTCCGCGAATTCGTCCTGATCGTCACGGATGTCGATATCCGCCTGTCGGAACAAAGCGTTGGTCTGTGAACGGCCAATGCAAAGGATAAAGCCACAGTCATACCTCATCTTCAGGATCTAAATCATCGCCTTCCCAGTCAAAATCCAAATCGTGCAGCAGTGTGGAGTCGTCGTCGTCGTGGTCGCCTTGCTGCTCTTCCGCCAGTCGCCAAGCTGGAACGTCTTCGGACATCATCCGTACGGTCGGACATTGATGTCCGCCGTGCCCAAGGTAAACGACTTGTCCCGCTTCGTGCAACCAAGCATCACGGAAGTACGTGCCGGTCCAACGTTGAACTCGATGGAATGGATGGTGACGGTGTGCGGTAACCAGGCAGTCGGCACAGAACGTGGGCTGGCCGTGACACGTCAGGCAGCGCCAACCGTGGGTGTGCTCCGGATTACAACTCGGCTTGCAATCGGCAGGCGGAGCCTCGGCTTGAAGGAGCAGTCGTAGATACGTCGCACGATGTTGCAAAAACTCGCGCTGATGATCTCCGGTAGTCTGAAGTATCTGTCAGCAATGAGAACTACAATCTGCCGCCGAAGTCGTACCGTACGGATGACGAGCCTCTCGACCTCCGCTGCAACATCGTCTACCACCGGATCAGAATTGCCGGCGGTGAAATCCGGAGCATGTACATCCGCATCGTCTGCCGGCTCGAGTGGGGGTGGCTCGGAAGATGGCTTACGCGGCGCACGTTTCCTTGCAGTGGTTCGCCGGATCTTCTGGACTTGTTCGACCATGGCTTCACCCCTACGTGTCTGGGCCTTGCGCTGCGTCACGTCCGTAACGGGACGGATGTGTTGGAATCCGCGTTTGTGGCGAGATGTCTGAGCGGCTTTCACCATGATAGCAAGGAAGGAGGCAAGTGAGAGGAGCGGGGAACGATCCTGCAGAGCCAGCAGCACCACGGTGAGAGTATATATACGATTTTACACAGTGAGACCACTGAGTGACAGGGCGGAGTGAGTCACTGTGACAAGTAGTAGTCTCCGCGGCAGTCCTATGTGGCCCAACCGGGGATCTGCCGCCGGAAATGCCGAAACACAAGATCCTGCATGATAAATGCCAAACAAATCCTGTCTCCATGCACGTCCGGCACACCGTGCACTACCAGCTGTGAGGAAAGCATGACAGCTGAGCCACTGTCGTACGGAACACAGAGTCCCAGATTCCGGAATGACATAACTCCTCGCTCTCCGTAGTTCCCCAGGCTGAGAAGCATGTCAAACCACGTCGGTTGCGCGTTGGTGTCACGATGATAGGGCGTGGACCGGTTGACAATGATCTGAACCGCGGAATACACCGACGGCCATGCTGCCACGCCCGGCAGGATTCCTGTCGTTCCTTCGTCGGATTTGATGTGCCGGATGAGCTCGAAACCGGCGCACCACAACTCCGGATGTGTCACATAGAGGAGCGCGTCAAGGAGGGCAGAGGATTCAGCCATTGCTTCAAGCCAAGATTGAACGTCTGAATGGCTTGACAAAGACACCGATGGAGCTGGAGCGACATCGGTGTTCTGAATGGCGTCAGACATGCTCATTTGGATGAGATTTCAACGTCATACCAGGTGTCCTTGTTGATACCATCCAATGGATAGCGACAACTGACCAACGCCGTATTCACCACTCTCACGAAAGTACTTCGGTCCGCTGCGCCAAGAGGGCTTCTGGCGAGACTTGAGGTCATCTGCGCGGCCATCTGACTGACCCGCGATTGTGCACAGGCGTCGGATATGATCTGTGTGAAGCCGGATGAGTATGTCCTGGCGAATGTGTGAGATGGTACGAGGTCTTCAAATACAAATGTAGCCACCTGATGCCTACGGGACACCACACCCGGCAGACTCCAAAGCAGCACGCGACCATGGCAGTCTTCGACAACACATGGGTGTGGAGACAAGGGAAGCGGCTCGTTGTTTTTCTCCCGTTGCAAGACGTCCTCAACACCTCGAATGGGGGAATACTTGGTGAGCAACTTCATCTCCGACGCATCGGCAAATCCACGACGGGCTCCAACATCCGCCCGATATCTATCAGCATCCCAGTCCATCCTGACTGCAATCGCTCAGCACTCAATTGTTCTGGGCGTAAATGGGACTCACTTTGCCGTCGCCTCGCTGCTGCCAGTACGACGGCCGCATGCCAACAGTCGTCGGCAAGGTCAGCAGACATCGGTGTCGGCTTCGCGGGTCTCGCGATGGACAGGTGGTCTTCATCCGAAATCCAATTGACCACCTCGCGGAGGTAGACAGCGACCAGCTGGTTGAAGAGAAGCCGATTCATGCACCTGTAGCACGGCTGATGGTGGAGATGGGCAAAGTCAACGGGCGCCTGATCTCCGCAGATATAAGCGAGAACAGTTGCCGAGACAACGCCGCATTGCATTCCAACGCCGACACATCCACTTATTCTCCCCCAATCATGCCTCCTACGATTCCATTTCGTGAGCGCATTCGGCCTCGACTCACCGACGAAGACATCGAGTACTTGCAAAAGAAGAAGGCCGCCTACCGCTGCGGCAACTCCAAGCAGCGTGAGCTTATCCGCGAAAACGCCGTCACCCACATCCTCAGCAAGCGCGACATCGCCGCAAAGGAATACATGTACGCTGAAGATAGCGTTTACAAGGTACGTCGTTGTTGCGATCACAGGATATTGATCTCACAGTTCCATTCATCCTGCAGAAGGTCAAGAACTGGTTCTCCAATAGGTTGGAGACGAAACGCGCTCGGACCCCTTTCCGGCTCCGGCGTCAGTGGACGGGCAAGTCCGTCTACAGTATCAAGAGCTCGGAGAAGATCACCGACAAGGCCAAGACGCTGGCCGCAGAAGATGGCAAGGGCAAGAAGCCGATCGCGTTTTGGTCAAAGGCTTGCAAGGATCTGTACGACGGCCTTTCGACGGAGGAGCAGGATGAGCTCCTGGAGGAGGCGCAGCGATGGAACGTGGAAGGTCCGGATGCGAAATGGCGTCCTCTGTACGTGCTTCGATCCCCGTGTTCGGATGTGGTGGGCTTAGCCCTTTACGGAACAGGTTGGCAGCCAAGCGTAGCGGACAGTGGATGGCTACGACGATCAAGATGTTCTTTCAACAGGCCGGAATGTCGATCATGATTTTGGGTACTTGTCCCGGCGAGGACAAAGGGCACATGCTTTGGCGCTCGTACGTTGCAGAGTGTTTCTGAGTTTGATTTCACACTTACCTGGCGGTCTACCAGCATGGACCTTTCGGATGTCCTTGTCGACGAGAAGAAGATCCCGCACACCTTCCGCCAACTCTACGCTGGTCACGAGTGGGAAGAGACCGTCAAGGATTTGTATTCCGATTGGTCGACATCCGTCATTTGGCCGGATCTCGAAGCGCGGCAAGCGACGACGCCAATGCCACGAAAGAAAGCTGCGCCCGTTGAGCTGTTACAGGACAAGGACGGTTTCCCGATCTTGACGAAGTTTGACGACCGCAAGCTCATGACTGCGGAGCGTTTGGCCCCCGTCATTCACGACTACCTCCTCACTCATTGGTGTATGTCGTTGCAGATTTATCTCGGGATCAGCGCTGATCTACGTTGGTGTCACAGCGATGGCGACAGGGTATCTGCATACCAAGATCCCGTGGGCCCTCATAAAAGACTTCAAGGACGAGATCTTTCCGCCTGGTGTGTGGCCGGAAGGAAGTCCGTTGTGTGAGATGTCACGGATGCGGAAAGCCCAACTTTACGGGCTCGTGGACGCGATCATGGAGATGGAGAACCCCGCGAACGGCAGCAAGGGCACGCCCTTTCGCTTCCGGAAGTGCATTCTAGACAGCGACACCGGTTTGATTCCTGTGAAGTACGTCGGAATGCCTACTGAGAAAGCACCGGCACCACCTGGTGCCAAGAAGCGCAGACGCAGCAGGGGTAAAAGTACATCGAAGGTGCGACCACTCGAAAACGCATTCCGCGAAATCTGACCGTTAATCCTGTTCATTCGTAGGAGCGCTCTGTCGCACCACCTGCGGCACCGGCCCCTGAATCTGGGAGCGAAGAGTCCGGCGAACACATCGACATCCACGCAGAGTCAGACGATGTGGCAATGACATCCTCCGACAGCGATCAGGACGCCGCTGAAATTCAGGACGACATCTTCGGAAACGATGATCCTCTCGATGACGACGACCACTTCATGGATAGTACTCCACCCTCTGAGCTCGGCAGCGAAATCGAGGACTTTTCCGCGGATTATGAAGAGATGCTTGCAGCGGAGGACGTCACCGGAACCATCTCCGTGGTCGTGACCGGTCACCGTAACTATGCTCCGAAAGACACCTCACCGGCACCACTTCCCACACCTGACGAAACGCCATCTCCCGATATTTCAGGTGCGATTGACAACCCTGGACCAGCTGCTACGGGTGTCCCTGGACCAGCTGCTACGGGTGTCCCTGGACCAGCTGCTACGGGTGTCCCTGGACCAGCTGCGACGGACGTCGGCGGTGAAGACCATGCCGCACCTCGCCCTGTTACGAGCGCCGTCGACCGACGGTCTCCTGTGCTGCCGGACATCACGGACTCCATTTCATCCGCACTCCCCCTCAGTAAGAAACGTCCGCGGCCGGTCCCTAAGCTCGGCCGTGCCCCATCCTCCATCCCGGTGGAGCACAGGGGCAGATTCATCCGCGGATTGTGTGATGATCGGCGGTGGACGACGATCACAGGATACTACGGCGAAGCAGTAAGTTGTGAGCCTTATACGGAGTGCTACTCTAATCACCTCCGTAGATCGATGTGGAATCGGACGTTCCACCCGCCGATGCGATGGACTTTGCGACGTGGGAGTCATCCGCATCGTACATTCCAGAGATATTTCACAAGTTCCCTGGCGTCGCGCAGACCGTTCACTATTTCGCAGCGAAGCCGCCAAAGTGCTCGGAAACCACCCCCCCCGTAGTGATAACATGTCACACCCCAGAAACTGATGCACATCAAGTTACATTTTCTGCAGCAATCTCTGGCTGCACCCCTTCCTGCAGACGACACATCCTCGCGCAACGCGACGTATGCAGAAAATACCGCGCTACAGTTCCTGCAGGAGACATGTCCGCTGGGCTCGCCAGAAACTCGTCCGGCACCTCCGCCGGCAGCTGCAACCGTCCCGTCGCCGCCGCCACCGCGCCCGCTGCCTCTCGCCGCCGCCGCCGCCGCCACGGTCACGGCACGCACTCCGCTGTCCCCGCTCCCGCCGATCGCCCGCCCTCGCGCCCGTTCCCGATCGCCCGCCCTCGCGCCCGCTCCCGATCGCCCGCCCTCGCGCCCGCTCGCGCCTGCTCCCGCTCGCTCGCCCTCGCGCCCGCTCCCGCTCGCTCGCCCTCGCGCCCGCTGCCCGCTGCTGCCGCCGCGCCGCGCTGCGGCTTCGTCGACGCAGCTCCCCTCGTTGTCGTTGTCGCCGCTGCCGCCGCCCCTCGCCATTCGGTCGCGGCGCCCGCTCCTCGTCATTACCTTCCACTCGTTCTTGCTACTTCCGCTCCTGCTCGTCAGCTAGTACCGGATCCGCTACCCTCCATCCGGTACGTGATGGCCGTCTCCTTGGAGTGTGAGGCGCGCGCCGCCATCGCGTCGTGGCACATGGTCGTCGTGGCACAGGAGTTCCAGGTATTCATTACCGCAGTGTCGTACGCGTCTCCCGGATCGCCGCTGACATCTTGTATGTCGTCGCCGCCATCGTCCTGCTCGTCATCGCCTGTCGGCATTGCAGAACTTGAAGTTCCGCACCGCTGACTTGGACAGCTATCGTCATGGTCGCGTCGGTGGTTCGCACCACTTTCTCGGAAGCGGGATAGAACGAACCTTTGGGGTAGACATGAGTAAGCACGATAAAAGCAAAGTCACATCCAAAATGCACTCACCTATACATATGGATGACTCGCGAACCCGGCGGATACTTACTCGTTCATCTTGTCGACACTCCATCACGTGACCATCATCGCCCTCGCGTCGCGTTGAGTCGAAGTCGGGTACCGCCCCGGGCCGTAGTCGTAAGAGTCGAATCTTGACGCATTCGCCCCAGTCTTGTGCTGGGCGACTACAGAGAAAGAAAATTATATTCAAGGCAAAAGATAATTAAGATATGCATACATATAACAACGTCATTAAGAGAATCATGATGAATAGGTGATCGGTCATTGCATGTGTCAGAGCATAGATTATCATAGAGCATGAGAGGTGGGAATCGTATGTACGGGTGCGGAGAGCGTATTAGATATCATGAGACGTCAATGGACGTTGTGACGGTAGTAGCGAGAGAGCTCGGAGATTGTATGTACGAGGATGATAGAGCGGACGACAGCGAATCGAAGACTTCAGCGGCGCTTCTTCGGCTGCGACGGCCCAGCCGCATCGGGATCGCTTGTGGCGCGGCGCTTTCGAGCCCTGGAAGGAAGTCGTATTCAATAACATACTTAGACGAAAATGCTGAAGACGTACTTTGGAGTGGCATCACCAGAGTCCCGGTCGCTAGACGTCAGTGCATGCGCCTTGATTTCGCGAAGCGCGTGCCCAACGTCCTCGACAGCCTGCAGCCAGTGAGCATAACTACCGTCCTCCATCGCGTCCTCTAGCGCTGCCCGCCACCATGACAAAGTCAGTACAAACAGCATGACGCCGTGGGCGCCTGTAACGAACAGCTTCGACCAATCGACAGGGGGCTGACGCGAGCAGTCCACGGCGGAACGGCAGGTGTCATTATTGCCGTCCTTCGGCAGGTTGGCACGCCACCAATCCCACCACCTATCGCCGAACTTCTCAACGCTGGCGATCTTGAAGTCAGCAATCTTGCGATGCTCCTTCATCCACTGGGCAACCTCCTCGGGACGTCCTTTCGTCGCCTTCGGGAGCTTCCGGCCGCTCGCGAAACCACCAGCCCGCTCCACATCCACAAACGCGAGGATGAGCTTGTCCCAGGACTGACCCTAGCGACGATCAACATCCGCCTGGAGGTAGTCGACGATCTTACGGAACTCGGGGGGGAAGTCGGCGCTGATGTAGTCAGGGAGCGGTTCCGTAGGCTCTCGAGGCGGATGAGAGGCGGGCCCAGGTGAAGGGGAAGGGGGCTGAGGATCGGGGGCGGCGGCTACCGCAGGCGAAGTGGGGGTGGAAGCGATAGACGCCAAGTCGAGGAAAGCGGCGTCCGCAGAGGGCGAGGGCGGGGGCGATGCATCACGAGAGTGAGATGACTCAGCACCTGGCGCGGACGGCGGCGCGAGAGGCGGGCCGGAGCTGGCCGGGTGCGACGACAAACCTCCCCCGATTTGTAGAGTCGGCAGATCGCTCCCAGTACGGCGGCGAGCAATCGATGCGTGTTCGCCCAAGAGAGGCTCCGCCGGATTATCGGGCTCGGACGATAGGCCGACTGAGGCTGCCGCGGGCGCCGGGCCTTGAGAGATCGCCTCTGCAGGCTCGGATGGGCTGGGGGTTGGCTGAGAGGGCGGCAACGCAGCGACATCACCAACGTTGGTCGCAGGAGCCTTGGGCTGCGGCAGAGCAAACGGGCTTCCCAATTGAGACGCGCGCGCCGAGCTTGACGAGGGGGATGACGGGGTGACCGGGGTAGACGGCGTGCGCACAGCGAAGTTCAAAGGGCGTGACGCTGACATTCGAAGCGGGCTGGGCAGCATGGGAGACGTCGGCGTGCGGTGCCTGTTGGAGAGGGAGACGTTTCGGGAAGGCAGCGCAGGGACGCCTTGAGGCCGCGTCGTGTCCGCCCGCGCATTATTGACTGAAGGCGTACCAGCCTTCTCGGCTGGGGTGGGACCCTTCGCAGACACGGCTGCGGACGCGGATGCGGACGTAGATGTGACCGGGGTGGAGGGGTGAGCCTGTGATTGCGTCGCAGGGCCCGAGACGTCTTCAGAGGGGCGAGAAGAAGTTGTCGTCGTGGAAGCGGAGGGGGTCTCGGGATCGTGGCGCGCGGCGGAGTCGTTCATCATTGAGGGGCTAGCAGGCTGCGTGGTGCTGGTCGAAGAGGCCGTTGTAGTGACCTCGGTCGACGACGCCGGAGAGGTGCTGGACGACGCCGCGTTGGCAGCAGCAGATCCAGTCACATCTCGCGCAGCGCGCACAGACTCAGCTGCACAAGAACGCGCGTTAGCGAGAGGGGCATCGAAAGCAATCGTCCTGTACTCACGGTATACAGCAGACGCGAAGGCGGTCAGCGATTTAGCAACGTTGTTGTATCCAGTAGGATCCCATTCGGGCCAGTTCTTCGGATTGACGCCTGGAGTTGTGCCAGCGAACACGCTGATCTAAGGCTGAACACGGCTCCGGCTCACTCCGCGGATATACCCGCAGAAACCCGGAGCCGGAGCCGTGCCGAGCCGGACCCGCGACTCCGACTCACTGCGGGCCCGGCTCATGTGCGGCTCTGGGTCACGCGATCATCATTATAGTGAGCCGCGCGGCTCGATCCGCAGCACAAGGGATGAAGAGGGGGTGCATAGTAGGTGGCATTGCTTCGTTCTTTGTGCATAGTACATGTCAATTACGTAGTACATTGGTATCTACTCAAAATCATCATCGGGCTCGTTGATGTAGTCCACATCAGTCCCGAACGACTCGCCATCACTGACAGAGATGAGCGAGGGGAGACTGGTGTCTGAGCCGTACCCTTGCGAGTCATCACCGGTAGGACCCGTACTAACGAGCGTACGAGGACGTCTGACCTCCCCCCTCAGTACTGCATCAGCCGAGAGCCAACGTTCGAGCCCTGCACTAGTTCCGCGACGAGCAGTGGCGGCGATCGCGCAAGCTCGGACTGTAACATGGTCGTCAGCCCGAGTGGTCGCGGTCACAGACACGGGCGTGGGCGCGAGCGCGGTAACGAGCGCGACGGTCGCGGTCACGGTCGCGGTCGCGGGTGGGATCGCGGTCGCGGGTGGGATCGCGTTCGCGGGCGGGATCACGTTTGCAGGGACGGTCACGGTCGCATTCCCGACAGTCGCGTGTGCTTGGACGGACGTGGGGTCGGGTGTAGTCGTAGGGGCAGACACGACGGAGGTCGTGCTGAGCGCGGGGGTGCCAGTCGGGTTGACGTCTCCGATGGAGGGCGTGCTGAGCGCGGGGGAGATCGGGTCGCTGGCGCTCTCGATGGGGAATCCTGAGACGGGGGCAGGGACCATGGCCGCAGGAACCAGGGCGACTGCGGGAGCGTTGGTCGCGTTGACTGAGGCGGCGTCCGACGATGCCGTGGTCGCGGTCGTGGTCGTAGTGGCTGCGAGCACTTCTTCGGCCGCGCCACTCGCGGAAGCGACGGTGGTGGCGGCAGCTGCTTCCGCTAAGACGAGTGCGGCAGCGGCGAGCAGGTTGGGAGAGACGCCTGGAGTGCCTCTATCCAACTCGCGTGCGGCCTCGGGAGCAGATGCTCCCTGGCGCTCGTAACAGGCACGCGCAGGGGCAGGGCGACTCCACAGTCTCGCAGAGGGCGAGGCCTGGTCGAAGACACCCTGTCGGTGGTGCGTAATTATCGTTAGCTATATCGTATCGTGACGAGATATGTAAGGAGATGGCTGACGTACCTGAGGAAGTATCTCCTGCAAGCCAACAACGAGGTCCTCGAGAACCTCATCAGCGGGTTCATGCTCGTCGAGCGCCGAATAGGCGTCGATGAGAAGCATGGCAAAGGCCTCGAAATGGTCCGGGGTGACGTCGTGGAGACCATGAGCGAAGGCGCGCAGCGCGAGCGTGAGGTGGACGATCGTGGATTGCTGCTCGTCGGTGACGTCGCACTTCGCGAGTGCTTCTCCATGCGCCATGGTGACCCACTTGTCGAAAACGGCACGATCGAGGGAGTGTAGGGCGGCGTGAGTGAGGGGGATGTTGATCTGTAACAGTCGAGTGGGATTGGGTTAGATACTGAGCGCAATGTGAAGGCGGGACGCACCATGAAAGTGTTGAGAAGGCCGTTGACAAGCAGCGGCATCCACTCGACTTGCCCTAGGATGAGTAGGTCCCGATTGGCGATGTCGACGAACAGATAAATGTGGGCTTCGAGTCGGTCAATAGCGGTAGACATGTCGACGTGCGTGGAGATGTTGAACGAGTACGTGCGTATGTACGACCTGTCTGCGAGACGGGGAGGGGCAAGACGGGGGTTGCTTTTCGATAGGCGGCTGGGTCGAGATGATATGGTCAGTCGGGCGCTGGGAGCCGGAGGGCATATTCGAACCAACAAGGCCGACGCGCGTTCTCATTGGCACGATGGCACAGGTGGACCATGGCTCACCTATGCCTGTTTTGTGTGTACTGATCCACCCATGCTATCCGTTCCTTTGCGCGTGCTTGCAGAGGGCGTTGGGTAGTCGGTAGAATGTGCACCGTGTTCGTGCCGACGCGTTCAGGCGCCCGGTGCCCAGCCACAGATACCGATCTGTGCTATCAGTAGGAACGTGGGGAAGGCGTGTTAGGCACGTACCTGGGCTTTCGCGAGTGATTGCGAGGCCGGGAGAGGGGAGACGGTGCGTACGGTGAGCATCGTCGACGCGCAGACGTCGCGCTGGAGGTAGAGAAGGGAGTCGGAGGCTGCCGAAGCCGCAGCGTTTCAAAGAAGCGTTGGCGGTGACTGTGCGGACGTGACGGGAATAGGCGCCGGGCGCCCACAATGTCCGTGTTCGTTTCCGACCACGCTCCTCCTCTCTCTTCCTCCTCCATCGATATGTTATCATCGCACCTGCTAAAGGTGCCCCCGGTGAGTCATTCCGATGTCCCGGGAGTCGTGTATGATGCTAACTCGGGCTCTTCGGCCTCTGGTCTCAGATGTCCCCCTTGGGTGACCGCCTCGCTGCTCGCCTCCAGGCGTGCGCGATGAGCACGGGGTCCTCATCGCCTCAGCGCACCAAATCACAACGTCCAGGTGAGTAATAAGTCAGAGTGAACGTGGATCAGGAGTTCCTGATCTACGTGCACTTTTGTTTTCGACCAGATGGAGGCGTTCTTGGCCTCAGGGCTTTCGGGCCCGTTTTCCTACTTGCGCGGTGAGTACCCACTGATCTGGCATGCGATCTGGGGATCGCGAGCATTGCACCACTCTGACGCGACCTCACAGGCTCAATCGCGAAGGGTTTTCCCCTTGTGCGCGTTGTTTTGGCAATCGGATGACGTTCCGGATGTCGGCTGCACTTAGGCCGCGACGACGTGTGAGCTGCGTCACTTAAGGACTCGTACTCGCGAGTGAGGTGCGTTCGAAGCCCCACTCCCCTCGGGTCTTCTTCCTTCGTTTTCCCTCCTCGTTCGTCTCTCATCATCGCTCCTCAGCTTCAATCTCATGCCTCCCCCCTCTCGTGAACCCTCCCAAGCGTCCTCGACGGCGAGCGCCGCGAAACGGCCTCGCGCGGACACTATGTCCCCTGGACGAGAGAAGAGTCAAGGTGTCGGAGGGGCATCCGCCTCTCAGGCTCTCCCTGCGCTGCCGCTCGCCGCCGGCAAGGCCCCCGCCGCCGCTGGCAAGAAGCGTGCCAAGACCACGGCCGGCGGGGACGAGCAAGCACTTGCCAGAGACGCCAACCCGATCGAAATCGAGGACGAGTCGGACAAGTCTTCCAACGCCGGCAGCGACGGGGAAGATGGTGTCGCCGCCGTGCGGGGTCAAGTCCGCACGGCCGCTCAGCTCGCTGGGCTGCAGGTCGCGGGCGGACGCCGTGCGCGTTTCGCTCAGAGGTTCGCTGGCATGACGCCTGAGGAGACCCTCGGTGAGTGATACATTCGCTTATCCTGTTCGCGCGACTGACACCCACTCGTTCAGAGCGACTACAGACCGGCTGGCGCTCCCAGGTCTACAGCCACTTCCAGGCCCCCACCATTGTCAAGGGCCCCAACGGCGCGATCATCCATCGCTTCGTGTGCAAGAAGTAAGTGTCTCGTTCTTCGTCTGTGTGCCAACCGTTCACTAATGTCACCTAGACATCCGTCGAAACACGTCGACAGGATGGAGTTCCAGGAAAGTACGGGCAACCTTGCTCGGCACGTCAAGACCTGCGATCCCGAGGACACCCCAGAGGCTGAGATGATCACCGCTTATGCCTCTGGGGTGACGTACTCTTATGCGCGTCTTCGATTCCTCCTCGCGATGTGGTGCGCGCGTCGCCACCGTCCCTATCTCATCGTCGACAATCCCGAGTTCCGGGAAACCTTGATGATGCTCTATCCGCGCATCAAGCTCCCGTCGCGCGCCACGGTCTCTAGAGATGTCCGCGACATCTTCGACAACACCAAGGAGCGTGCGATTGAGATGCTTAAGGTGAGCGCCTTGTTTCGTCATGAGAAAGCGATATGAGACTTATTCTTCAACGGCACAGGCCATCCCGGGGAAGATCAACATTGCGATGGACGGCTGGACTTCCCCCAACGTCATCGCCTTCCTCGGCGTCACGGCGCACTGGCATCAAGACGGCGAGATCAAGCATATTATCCTGGACTTCATCAAGTGAGTAATCGCACTCGCGCACCCTCTCCTGACGTTCATAACTTATTCTCACCTGTGGTGGCTCAGGCTCACACACGCGCACACTGCGATTAATCTCGCGTTCAAGCTGCACGAGTGTTTTCAAGACTTCCGGATAGATAAGAAGGTGATTACGTGCGATGTTCATGTACGAACTCCGCTAATGTAGCGTTTCAGGTCCTCGCTATCACCTCGGACAACGCTGAGACCAACGACAAGGTTATGCGAGAGCTCAAGCTCTTGGAGCCGACAATGCGCGGGACTGAAGGGCGTGTGCGCTGCTTCGCGCACGTCCTCAACCTTGTTGTGAAGGTACGCGCTTAGACCCACATCAGTTACGCTAACGCGTTCACACCCTCTGAACACCTATACTAGGGCGTTATGCATAGCTTTATCCGGCGACGCGCGAACGCTGCCGGGAGCGCAGAACTCGATAACCTCAACGATGGCGACGACTCAGCAAACGCTGCGGATGGCCTCGACGACGACGAGGATCCCGACGCATCGCGCGAAGCTGCCGACGAAGAGATCATCGAAGATATCGATGGCGTTCATCCCCCTTTCGCGGTCAGCGAGGATGACATCAAGATGGGACAGGTGGCAGTTGAAAAGGTATGTTGTTCAATACACATTTGCGACTTCGACGGCACACTGATAATCGACTAGATCACCCAACTGTCCCAGAAGGTCTGGTTCAGCCCAGCGATTCGCGCCGAGCTCGCGCGCCTCGCCGGTGAAGAAGACCTCAACGCCAAGGTCCTCGTTCGCGCGGTGAAGACGCGCTGGAACACGATCGCCCAGGTTCTCGAGCGCGCGCTGTCGCTCAAGGACATCTTGCTTGAACTGTGCGATAAACATCAGTTCAACGGTGCCAAAAGCGCGCGGCTCCGCAGATTCATCCTCACCGACGAGGAGTGGATGCTCCTCGAACAACTGTTCCAACTCCTCGACGTGAGTACTCATGTTTCCTTCGTTGTGTTCGAATACTGACTTGTGCAATAGCCTTTCCTCTTCGCGACCACCGAGATTTCGTCGAGCACACGCGGCCTCGTCCAGGACGTCATACCGTTTTTTGACGTCCTGACGAAGCATGTCGACGACTTCCAGGACGACGTCTCTCTCAACCCCGTCGTCCGCAAGGCTGCGTGTATGGCGCGCGCCGTTCTCAACAAGTACTACTCGCTTACGGATGAAACACCTATCTATCGGATTGCGATGCGTACGTCCTCTCCAGTGCTCATCGGAACCCTTCACTAGCTCACAACTCACGCGCGTGACCAGTACTTCATCCCGCGTACAAGGACAAGTACTTCCGGAAGGCCGGATGGCCCGAGGATTGGATCCAGGAGGCGATGCGCCTCACGCGCGAGGAGTGGAAGGCGCACTACAAGCCTGCGCCGAAGCTCATCCCGGTCCCCCGCCCGAAGCCGGGACGTCGCAGCGCCGCAGCCAGCGTACGTGTTAATGTGTAATTGCCAACGATATCATACTGACCTTACCGCACAGCAATCGCGCGCCGCGCGTGAGCTCTTTTCTGCTATCCGCGCGCGTGACGACCCCTCTCAAGACGCCCTCGAGGAGTATCTCGAGGCGCCCCCTCGTCCGACCGTCAAGGACGCGCTGGCCTACTGGAATGCTGCCCTCGAAAGCGGCTCGGAAGATCCTTCCCTCGCGCGGATGGCCCTGGACTTCCTCTCTGTACCTGGTAAGTCTTCGGTCACGTTCACTACTACACGCCGGTCTCACCACTTATCACCTGTGTATAGCTACGTCTACCGACGCGGAGCGCGCCTTCTCGCGCGGCCGATTGACTGTGTCTCGTCTGCGTCACTCACTCAGTGACGCATCCGTCAGGGCGAACACTGTCCTCGGCTCATGGGCGCGGATCGACAACCTCGTCCCCGAGAAGGAGACCATCTCCTTCCTCGCGGACAAGAAGGGTGCTCGGGCGGCTCGCGCCGCCGATGGCGCTTCGGCCGACGACGGGGCAGAGGTCGAGGGGAACTCGTCGGAAGCCGAGTAGAGTAATGTAGAGTTCTGTATTGGAGTTATCAGCACGTCCGCGACGGTTAGGCCGTGTACTTAGTAGATTGAACGCGCGTTGGTGAATAGCATGCCTTATGTTCTGTCTCGAGGCCGACTCGTGTGTATTCTCGGGCATATGGGCTCTCTTGTGTGCGTTAATCCCTCGTGCGGCTTAAGAACTTATGGCAGCGACGCGTGATCGCTGTAACACCACCTCGATAGAAAATCAGGAATCGTGGTGGCGTGGCCATGCTCGCGCGCACGCGCCGCGCGCCGCGGCTTGAGCATTGGCAAGGGTGTGCGAGCACGGCAACAACATCTCGGTAGAAGATCAAGAACCGCGGTGGCGCAATGCGGCTTGAGCATTGGCAAGGGCGCGCGAGCAATGCAACGCCATCTCGAACAAAAATCAGGAATCGTGGTGGCGTCGCATTGCCCGCGCAGCTGGCTGGAGAATCTGTAGGGGCTCCAAATGGCAAGCTCTGCGATGCCGTCTTGATAGAGGCGCAAGTTCCGGAATCCACGGTGACCTGGCAGCAATGAGTGAGGTTGAATTTGCTGCGCGCGCGAGGCTGAGATCCTCAATATGGTGTAAAGATCCGTATATTATACTATGAACCGCGATCCTCCGTGGCTCCAGCTCCCTACCGCAAATCGAGCCGCACCCGCGGCTCGATGAGCCGCGGTTCCAGCTCTTCCAGAGGATCAGATCCGCGCGGATCTGGATCAAGCCTCCGGGACGGCCTCGATCCGCGGGTTCGGCTCCGGGTCATCTGTGGATCGAGCCGTGTTCAGCCTTACGCTGATCCTAACGTGAGAAATGTCCTCTTCGTAGGAAAGACCAGGGAACTTACCCTCGAGATTCGATCGCCCCCCGTTTCTTCCCGTTCGGGCCGGTAATCATGATTGCGATCGTCTGGCCCAGCCTGATCGAGAGATAGTCTGAGAACGGCCCCATCCAGTGGCTAGCGGACTCGATCTCCCTACAGCGGGACTCATTCGAAAACAAGAGCGTGCGCAGCAGATGAATAACTCACCTCTCGTAATCCTCGGCAGTGAAACTAGCGACGGTCGCGCTCGCCGACGACCTCTCCCAGCTCGCCAACTCGTCCGCATACTCCTCGTCCCGTTGGCGTTCTAGCTCAGCCTTGAACGCGTCTTTCTCCAACTCGAACATCCGCTTGCACTCCATGTTCTGGAAGGTGACTCGCTGAGGAGGTGGGGCGCCCTTGGCGGCAGCCCGCTGGACGACAGCCGGCCACTCTAAATCCACGTGGGGCTTGACGCAGGTCTCGTAATATAGCCTCTGGTAGTACTGTACCAGGCCGGGCTTGCAAGGCGCTTTCTTCTGTGATTGCGTGTAATCGGCGAGGATCGCGGAGATTGGATCCACCTTGTCCCGTTTCAGGGACTTCGAGCCATGGTGGCGGAACCATCGGGCTATTCTCTAGAAAGGTGTCAGCGGATTTAATCAAATGATGCGTAGAGGGTACGCTTACTCCGCGAAGCTTGATGAACGCGATATGGCGCTCGTCTTTCTCGGCATCGCTGAGGCCAGCGGTGTCGAGAACGGCCGCGAGATCGTCATCAGAAGCCTCTTCGACCACGCGGTCGTCCAGGTCATTGAAAGCGTGTTCCCAGGAGAACGTCTTGATCCAGAGAAGCGTGACGTTTGAGTAGAACGTAGCGGTATCGGCGCGGTCCTTCGCATCCTGCCAGAGTGCCTTGCGGGTGTTGAGGAAGTTGTAGCGACACCCCTTGGCCCAGTGGCGGTTGTCGTCCTGAGGTGCCCCGTTCGGGTCTGTCGCCTTCTTCGTCTTGATTTTCTTGTTCGCCATGAGGAGATAGGAGCAGCAGGAAGTGCAGGAAAAGCGTGTCGCGCGGAGACGGCAAAGGGCGCAGATGCGCTGAGCTTTAATGTAAGGGCGCTTATGCGGCCTTTGCCGATGGTTCTCTCAATCTCCGCAGCGTGGCTTCCCTTGCCGACTTGCGCGCCTCACTCAAGTCAACTTGATGGCCTACTTGCCCTCGACCAACAAGATTCTCCCGCTTCTGAGTGTGATGAACATGAGGTAACAACCCTCTGTGTAGGCGAGCCAGCAAGTCCAATAAATTGGGAGGCCACTGGGGCTAGTCGACCGCACCCATCTTCTCCTCTCTCTGCACTCCTCCCAGATCCTCCCCCCGCTATGCAGCCATTTGCTCCTGCCGACAACAACGATGCGGCCGGCGATCGCGACGCCGCAGACTCTACTTCAGGGTCCACTCCCCTCGGCTCGCCCACCTCGGGCGCGTCCCAAGAGAACCGCCACCCCATACCGGCTCGCCCCTACGTGTCCGCGCAGATGTTGGCTTATGCGCGGCAAGCTTGTGAGCATTTTTTTGTTTCAATTTTTTTTCTTCGCGTATGGTGCTCCGCTGACCGGACGTAGCTCTCGAAGGCTGGGTCTGTATGGGCCCCACCGGCTCGCGCGTTAACGGTCTTGAGCGCAAGGTCATCTTCCGCCTGCAGCGAGCTCGACCCGAAATAGACCTTACATGGTGAGTCCCGTATCTTCATGCGAGTGATAGGGTATTAAGGCTTTGATTACGGTAGGTTCGAATCCGCTTATCACGAATACTTCTGGACAGTCAAGATCGAGGCTTCCGATTCCCCGCCCGCCGCGACACCTGGCGGCGCCGGCGACGACTCGTGCTACGTCGTTTTTCGTGGCCTTCAGGGTCCCGGCATCTATGAGTCATGGTAAGCTCCACTCAGAGGCTTGTTCCAATTTTACCATGCCTTTTACCTGTAACATACAGGGACGCCGTCTACCCCCACGTTGTGGGCATTCCCGGCAGCCTTTACCAGATGTGTTCCACGTACGGTGAGGCATCAGTGCGGTTGGCGCAGGGTTTGTCTATTGCCGGCCTCGCCGCTATACTACCTGCTCCTTCTCCCCTCGGCTTCTCGACAGAACGTTGGCTTACAGGCCTCGTGGACGGCAACTTCGCAACGCCAATCCCATTCCCGCTCTTTAGCAGCGCCGAATTGCCGCCGCTTATGCCGGTTGTCGACGATGAGCCCGATAGCATGCTCGACGGCCCGCTTGTTGCACGCAACTGGCGCACCTGGCGCCCCGGACGTAAGGTCACAGGACAATATCACAACACCTGGGGCCAGGTGCGTTGTACTACGCCTCTCTGTATCCGGTCATTACCGGTGCCCCCTATCGTGACTGGCGGGAGAAGTCAGCGCCTAACCCGTACTCCGTCTCCGTCGCCTTGCCTTTCGGTGCAGCGGGCGGCGCACCAATCGCCGCCTTCTATCTCGGCGTGCGGTGGCCCCGCAGTCCGAGAGCAGGACGTTTTGCAGCCGCAATACGTTGTGGTTTTCCGTGGGCCTGCGCCTTGGATGTATTTGTCTACGTACGTCACTCCGTCTTCACTTGATGCCAAGCAACTATTGACGGTCTTGCTATTAGCGATCCGGCACGCCCTACGTCGACATCCCCGCTTGCGAAGGTCGGGGTATATGATACGCTGTTGGAGGCGCTGGATGACTTCGAGGACGCCGTCCGTCGCGGTCATGTCGCTGGCGTTTACTGATCGTCCGAGCGCTGAGGCTCGTCGCGGACTCGTTAGCTGTTAATAGTGTCGTTACAATTGTCGTAGCCGGTCGAACACTCTGCATCACGCTCGCGCTATTCGCTTTTTCGTATGATATCACATTTTGCCCAATGGGACATTATTATACGCGCGATGGCATTACTTTCGATTGCGGCGATCAAAGATATTACAAAATGCGTGAAACGCCTCAGGCCACAGGATAGCAGAGAACACGGTCGACGCCCTTGGAGTCGGAGATTGCCGATGTCGAAACACATTGTAAGATCATAGGCGCAAGACCTATCGCTCGCATACATGGGTTCCGAGTTAGTGAGTGACGACAGCCAACATGAATCTTGTGAACGTACGGGCGGATCATCTAAGCGGTCGAGAATCTCATGAACGTAGTACAGGCGAATCGTCCAAGCAGTGGAGTCTGCCGGAGGCGGAGATCATGTGGGCAAGACCCGCCGGCTGCATACGCTTGTAGAATCGGAGATCGTCGGCGTGGACAGAAGCTAGCGAGGATCTTATGCACGTACGGACGGACCAGACGGTGGAGAATCTTGCGCGCGTACGGGCGGACCAGGCGGCGGAGGATCTTGTGCACGTACGGGCGGACCGAGCGGCGGAGAAATTTGTGCACATACGGGCGGACCGAGCTGCGGCGGCGGAGAAGGATCTTGTGCACGTACGGGCGGACCGTCCAAACGATCGAGTCTGCCGTGAGCAAAAGTTATTTGTGGAAAATATTGCTGTCTGCATACGCGTCAGTGTCATAGGGCAACAGGAATCTCGTGAACATACGGGCGGGCAAAATGACCAAGAATCTTGTGCACATACGGGCGGGCCGAGCAGTCGAGGATCTTGTGCACGTACGGGCGGACCAAGGCGTTGAGGATCTTGTGCACGTACGGGCGGACCGGGGTGTTGAGGATCTTATGCACGTACGGGCGGACCGGGGTGTTGAGGATCTTATGCACGTACGGGCGGACCGTCTAAGCCGGGGAGTCTGCTGTGGGCAAAGATCGTATATTTAAGACCCGCTACCTTCGGGAGTGCATGCGCGTATTAGTAGGTGCCACTTGAGTAGTTAGAGACTAGATGTGCGCGAGGATCTTGTGAACATACGGGCGGGTCAAGCATCTGGAAACGATCTTGCAGAGGACGCGAGCGGGCCTATGGGTCAGTCGAGTGCAATGACCGATGGGAGGCCTAACATGCACTGGGGCTGCGGACTTGGTCCGCCCGTACGTTCACAAGATTCTTGTTAGTGTTGATCCTCTGCTCATTGAAGTGGGTTACTAGCACGCCATTCTACAGGACGGCGTGTCTTGCATGATTACGGTGTCCCAACATCGATAGACCTCGGTCCGGGGAAGTGGCTGCAGTCCGGCCCGGGCACGCTTGCCGCTATTACGCGGGATGGGCGCTTAGATGTCTGGTGGGCAAACAGCGATGTTTGGCGACCGCACGCGGGCCGTAATAGCGCGTCCTCGACCACTCTTCCTACCTTTCCCCATTCCCCATTGTCATGTACGTCCCTCGCTGCTACGCGGAATCAGTGCGCTGTCATGCTATCGTCGCTACTGGCTGGGTCCTTGCATGGCCCGATAAGTGGGCGATGGTAGTATGGCGCGTTGCTGCTTCCCCGGACGCAGATTCTCCTCCTCTTCGCTCTCTTCTGACGCTTTCCCCCCCTCCTTGTCAAGACTCGCCACTCCTGGGAGCGTAGTATTCACATCAACATGCTGTCGTTTGAGGTATGTTACCGTTTCAACGCCGTGTATCAACGCGCCTTTCATGATCATCGCGCGAAGTGGCTGAAGTTCGTGCCACTGTAGGTCGGTCCCGGCGACGTGCCTTCCTATGAAGTTATCTCGGCGGACGTGGAGATCGAAAGCCTGGTCAAGACTGCGTTGAACGGCCGCCACCGTGTGGGCGACAAGTGGGACCTGGTGCCCCTCGTCCCCTTCCCGTTGTCTGGGCATTGCAGTCCGCTCTCGGCGCATGTCCCTCAAGCCTGCAAAACCGCGCCTGTCGTCGATTTCTCTCCCCCCGAGCCATCCGATCCATTCAACTATCTCGTCGACGGGGGATTCCCGTTCAGTGGTATCGATATCTCCGACGCGCTTTCCGACGCGCTTTCCGACGTTGCATCTGTGGTTGCTTCAAGTGAGCCTTCTTCGTTGCCCCCATCTGCGTACCCCTCCCCCGCCGCGTCTGCAATGTCACTTTGCGCGTCCAATCCACGCACTCCGAGCACGCTGGCCTCTAGGGCTGCGTCCGCCATGTCGATCACGGAACCTTTGACTCCCCTTCCCTCCCCATACGGTTCCCCGGCGCCCTCGGCCATGTCCATCGCTCGGTCGATATCGCCGGTTGCACTCGAGGGCAGCTTACTCTCCGGCGTCGCAGCCTCCGTTTCTAGCGACGTGGGAGACGAGGCGCGCTCGAGTGACAGGGGGTGGCAGGATGACAGGCCGAGGGGGAATCGGCGCTCGCGCCGTCGCAGGGACGCCAAAAAGAACGCGCGCGCGAAGAAGAAGGCGGAGGAGAACGAGGATATTCTGGGTGGAAAGGTGCGCTCGTCCGCTGCCGCACGCGCCTCGGACACCGCCGTCTACAAGACTCAGGCAATCCCCGAGAAACTCCCGATCGCGCGCGGGGCGTTCGTTGCGAAGAGATTGCGGGCTTCGAAGAATGCCGGGAAGTGGATGTTGGATCGTGTGCGTAGCGAGGGTATTCCAATTTATCGGTGGGACGGCAGGTATGTCATGCTTGTTGTGCGTAGTATCGTTGTACTCATACCTGCCTGTAGGTCCAATATGGCTCTCGAGGACTCGTCTGGTCGCATTGTGGCCTTTCTCGCGGCCGGTCCTCGCGATCGCAGGTACAAGAAGGCTGTTCGTGACGCAAGTCGGCTGCTAGAGGAAGCAAGGATCCAGTGTCGCTTTGGAGCTGGAAAGGAGGAACACCGGCGCGGGTGTTTCCGTACGCTTGCGCGAGGGTTCTCGCATGGCGGCGGGCAACAGGTATGCGTTGATTAGACGTTGCTAGGATCTTGGCTTACGCGTGGCTGTAGGAGCCGTGTGTCATTAGCAACTCCCCTCGGCGCGAGGCAGTTCTTCGCGGCCTTTGCGAATCGTACCCTATCAGGCGTTTGATGGGATTCGGCAGTAGTAAGTTCGCATACGTTATCCACCGTCATTGGGTCCTCATAGGCGCATCCAGGCGTTCTCGCATCCTATGCCCCTCGCATCTTTGCTGGCCTGAGGAGGACGATTCAGGGCCTCTGTAAACGATATCCACTCCGCCTCAACTTCCGGAACAGCATCTACCCGGCGGTGTCATTCAACTTCGGGCCCGTTACGGTTTGCAACGCCCATACTGACGCAATGAACGACCCAATAAACTGGTGTCATATCGTCGCGCTCGTATGGCAGTTATAATGGGAAAAAAATCAGGGGCTTGCAGATTTCATGTTGAGGCTGATGTACAGGTTGAAAATGCACAGGTTTACCATGATTTACAATTACATGTTAGAATATTTGTAGGTGTCTAGATGCTGTACATGTTTAGAAGAGCATGTTACTACTCCTGGTTACATGTTCCACATGCAACTTGTAGGTTGCATGCTATGCTGGTAGATAACAGGCCTTCAGTTATCCCCTTACCGGGAGGTGTTGATGATATCGTAATACTATGATTATGGCTGGTCCAGTTATCACCCATTAACTTTGCATTGAATTTCAACCTTATCTAGGTAGTAACTTAGGTATTGGGCCCGAAGTCAGAAGGCAATTTTCCTTCTTCACTTTGTTGTCTTAATCACCATGGACGCACCATCGGAGTTCCTCGTCGACGCGCACAA